>BQNB010002220.1:62753-95436 GCA_026074375.1 Tanacetum coccineum
AATTGTGTGACGAATAATTCGGGTATTCTCTGATGATTTCTTTATATATGAATGGAATATGGTTACGTTTGGTTTTTTTTCTTACTTATTTACACATAGAACTTATTACAAACATTTTTTTAAATACACCCGGGGTTACACGGGTCATTAAGCTAGTAATAAATAAAGATGGGTTTTAATAACAAATATAAAAGTAAAAAACATCATCACTTTATAAAAGGTGTACAAAAGTGAGAACACTCAAATCATATACATCTTTTGATGCCAACCAGACCCTTCCCTATAAATTCGGCCGTAAGTAATTGACACCTGTCCCAGTTTGTCTAATTAAAGAGTTGATCATTATCACTTTACTATCTTCCATCTAGTCATCATCTATACAATCGAAAAGAAACAAAAACAAATAAAAAGTAGTTCACTTCTTTACTCTAAACTCACTAACGCCGTTATCTTTCCGTTAGATCTCAACCTTACTCGTCAGTCGTCACCGTTACAAAACTCCGTTAACTAATTGTAAGTATCGTACATTCATTTTTATCATTAACTGAGTTATTTAGTTTACTAGTAATTGTTCATTATTTACTGTCAATTGTTATACTTAACGGAGTTAATTATCTAACTGTTAAATATATTTCTTAGTTAACGCCGTTAGTTTATTAGATTTTGCAGTAATATAATAGTTAACGGCGTTATTCTGTTAAGTGTTGTCCAGTCATTATCTCGTTAACGGCGTTACATCATTAGATCTGAACTTGATACACGTGTTTGGCGAAATGGGCTAGGGCTTGTTAGAGTTGAGGCTTATTAATGTAAAATCGCATAACAATACATCAAATTAAATTCATATATTTATATTCAGCTTTTGTGTGATAATCCATTATATTTTGAAGGTTATTTAAGTAATTTGACTAGTTATAAGCCCCTTTCAATGGGCTTGGGCATATGGAGGCTTATGGCTTATGAAAGCTTCCATAAGCATGTGTGACAAACAAAGCTAAGCCTCCATAAGCCTTAATAAGCCCTCTTCCAAACACAGCCGAAATTAGCATTAGAATAATAAAGCTTCTTTTACTAGCGTTAGAAAAAGCAGCATTTCAAGAATCTGCAAATGCTAACCGCTTGTTGCGCCGCGAGCTTTGTATCATAAACGCTCCAAAATGTTTATAAACACGACGCGCCAAACACACCCATAGACGTTTCAATCTGGTTATCCGTCAACTGTGTGCTCTTCAACGGCGTTATTCTTTAAATCTGATGCTGATATATCAAACATGTGCTATACTTTATCTATTTTGATTAACTGTAAACGTTGACTGTGAAATCTGGTTTTCTGTTAACGGCGTCATTTCGTTAAATCTGAAGGGTGATACATTATACATGTGCTGTACTTATATAGCATTGGTCGATTGATTGATTGCAAGTATTGACCGAAAAACATTGTTTTCAGGCGAGATCGTTTGGGTTTATTTGTAGTGTTGGTGAAATATGGTGTACTCGTTACCTGAGGAGGTTCTTGAGCAGTGTTTGTCCTGCTGTATATAAACGACTGATAAGGAGCGGAACGCTGTGTCACTGGTTTGTAAGTCATGGTACGAGATCGAGAGGTGGAGCCGTAGGAGGATTTTCGTAGGGAATTGTTACGCTGTGAGTCCTGGGATGGTGATTAAGAGGTTTCCGGAGGTGAGGTCGGTCCACTTGAAAGGGACGCCACATTTTGCCGATTTTAATTTGGTGCCGGAAGGTTGGGGAGGGTATGCTTGTTCTTGGATTGATGAAATGGCGAAGGCGATACCCATGTTACGAGGAGATTAGGCCATAAAACGGATGGTAATTACGGATGAGAGTTTGGAATTAATTTCGACGGCTTTTAAGAAGTTTAAGGTTTTGGTGTTGTCGTCGTGTGAAGGGTTTAGTACTGATGGACTTGCTGCCATTGCCGCTAATTGCAGGTAATTTTTTTTTGGATTTTAGTTATTACAGGTGTTATTTAAACGAGCTAGTTAATAGAGTTAAAATCTGAGGATGGTAATCATGGACATGTTAAGCACTAATGTTCGTTTTGAAAGTGATTACTATTTGATTATCGAGTTTCTAAGTAGCGTATACATAGTTTTGGTATGGTGTCACTGTTTCTGATTATCTAATTGTTTAGCGGTCATGAATCTGTTTTGGTTATCGAGTTTTTGAGTAGCAGCAGCAGAACATACTCTGATTATTAAACGCGGCACTGTGATTATAAAAGTTTGAAATAAATATAATATTCTGAACAATCGAACAACTCATATTTGAGTATCACAACTACAAATACTATATCCTGCAACACATTTTGTTACAGCTCATAATGCATACGGAATGTTGTTTTTGTTTTTTCCGAGTCTGTACTTTACTCGTTTTACCTCCTTAAAAAATTGTTGTTTAGATTTGTTCTTGATTACATTAGTCTCTGGTTTTGTTACCTGGATTTGAATCTTGTCGATTCATCAGTTCATCTTGGAAGTTATGTTCTGAAAGTCACAGTCATGTTGTCTGTCAAAAAACCATGTTACTTCTAATTCTATTTTATTACCAAATTGGAAGTGATTTTCATACAATTTCTATGGTTCTTTGTTGAAATATTGCGTGTAGATTTTGAAATCCCAGACATAATCAGGTTGGGATTGTTAGAACTTGTATATTTTATATTGTTGTTTTGTCGGTCTGATTGATGAAAGGATAACGTGAACCTTCGCTGTCTTATTTGCATATGTGTAGTTAATTTATGTATTAACACGTTCCTATCTTCTGCGTTACAATGCAGAAACTTGAGGGAATTGGACTTGCGGGAGAGTGAAGTGATGGATTTAAGTGGGTATTGGCTAAGCCACTTCCCTGCCACGTTTACCTCATTAGAGTCTCTTAACATCTCCTGCCCGGGTTCTGAGGTCAGCTTCACAGCCCTTGAAGACTTGGTTGCTCGCTCACCCAACTTGAAGATTCTTCGACTGAATCGTGCTGTACCCCTTGGAAAGCTCTCTGCCCTACTGCGCCGGGCCCCACAACTGGTTGAGTTGGGTACAGGTGCCTATACCTCAGGACTACGTTCTGATGTATATTCGGGTCTATCCAAGGCTTTCTTAGGCTGCAAGAAACTAACGGGACTGTCTGGATTTTGGGATGTGGATTCATCATATCTTTCAGCCTTCTATTCCGTTTGTTCTAGGCTGACTTCGTTGAACCTGAGCTATGCAACTATTAGAAGCTCTGAAATGATCAAGGTCATTGGCCAATGTCCTAGTCTGCAGCGTCTATGGGTACGTTTTTTTTTTCATACTTGTGACCAATCTCATACATGTGATCAATAATGCATGTATCGTTGACAAAAAGCTACTAATCAGTTATATTGCTCTCTTAAGTAGCTAAAATCATTGATTGGCGATGATATAATCTTGCGGTCATTCTATTTTAGCATAACAACTCACAACTGGGTAATCATTGATTGGCGATGATATGGTTATGTATTACATTTTGTTTCTTGGGACTCTTTTGTATTTATATCACAATCATTTTATATCACCATTCCTTTATAACCAATAAATGCTGTGATTGCAGGTACTTGATCATGTCGAGGACAGTGGCCTAAATGCACTTGCTTTGTCCTGCAAGGACCTCCGAGAACTGAGGGTGTTCCCTTCTGATCCGTATGTTGCAGATGCAAATGTAACCTTGACCGAACAAGGCCTTGTTTCGGTTTCAGAGGGGTGTCCAAAGCTCCAGTCTGTCCTATACTTCTGTCGGCAGATGTCAAATTCAGCATTGATTGCCATTGCTAAAAACCGTCCCAACCTAACTTGTTTCCGCCTATGCATTATTGAACCTAGAGCTCCTGATTACTTAACACTCGAACCACTTGATGAAGGCTTTGGAGCCATAGTAAAGCACTGCAAAGAACTTAGACGGCTTTCATTATCTGGTCTTCTCACAGATCGTGTATTTGAGTACATCGGGACACATGCCAAGAGATTAGATATGCTTTCTGTAAGCTTTTGCAGGGATGAGAGATCTAGGCCAACATCATGTGTTGTCTGGGTGTGAAGCCTCCTAATCTGGATATTCGAGATGCCCATTTGGTGATAAGGCGTCTATAAGGCTAAATTTTGCCAAATGGAGACAATGCGATCCCATTTGGGATGGTCAACAGTGTGTCAGATTAAGTTTTTGGAGCGTGCAAGTTGCTAGGTCACAAGATGCCTATGCTTAATGTTTTGTACGAAAAGAAGCAGGCCCGTAATTTAAAGATTCGAGCATGGATAGCTGACTTGTTGATAAGCTTTTACGTATATCGCGTCTGTTTACTGTGGCCTAGGTCTGATATGCGGGTTAAGTATGGACCGTGTGAACATCCAGAATCCTGCAAATAGAAAAATTTCCAGCAAGAATTGAATCATCCAAGCTGAATAGAAAGGTAAACACATATGACCCCCTTGAAATTTTCCAAATAATTTTTTTAGTATTAAGGGAAAGGAAGGAAGAGAAAAAGGAAAAAAGGAGGAAAGAGAAGGAAAAGAGGAGAAGTTATTAGAAGAGGGGAGAAAAAAAAAAAAAGAAGAGAGGAATGGGAAAAGGGAAGATAGAAGAGAAGGGGAAAAAAGGAATGAGAGGAAAGAAGAGGAGAAGAGGGAAAAAAAGAGAGGGAAGAAAGAGAAGGAGGAAAGAAGAGAGAAAAGGAAAGGGAGAGGGGAGGGGAGGAAAGGATGAGAAACAAAAGGAGAAAAGGAGAGGGAGAGAAAAAAGAAGTAATAGAAGGAGAAAGAGAGAAGAGAAGGGAGGGAAGAGAAAGGGGAGTAGAGAGGGGAAAAGATAGAAAAAGGATGAGAGAAAAGGAAAGGAAAAGGGAGGGGAAGGAGGAGAGGAAAGAAAGGAAGGAGAGGAGAGAGGGGAAAAAGGGAAGGAGAAGTAAAGAGGGAGGGAGAGGAAGGTAGAATAAGAAAATAAAATAGAAAAATAAAAAGAAAAAGAGAAGACAAAAAAAAAAAAAAGATAAAGAGGGGGAAAAAAGGGATAGTGAAGATTAAGGGGAGGAAGGAAAAGATAAATAGGGGAGTGAAGAGAGGGAGAAGGGAAGGGAAAGGAGTGAAAGAAAAACGGGAGGGAAAAAAAGAAGGGGAAGTATGAGGGGGAATTAGGTGAACAAGACAAAAAAAGAGAATAAATAAAGGAGAAAAAGAGAAAAAGAGAATAAAAGGAAATTATGGGAAGAGGAGGGAGAGGAAATAAAGGAAGATAGAGTAGAAGAGGAAAGAGTAGAGAGAGGGGAAAATAGGAGTAGTTGAGTGAGGGGTACAAAGAGGAAACGAAAAGAGATAGGAGGAAAAGAAAAAGTGAGGAGAGAAGAAAATAAAAAATGAAAGGAAGAGAGCAGAGAGCAATAGAGAAGAAGAAAGTGTGTATTTAAAAGTTACATGAAAGCTAAGAGAGTCAATACCTGATTCTGTATCGAACATATAGTGGTGATTCAGGTATCCAATAGATATCTAAATTTGCCAATTTCGGCTCTGAATTGTATTTGATCTCCATCCGGTCAAATAAGAAAAAATAATTATAAATTGAACCGCTATTTGTATGGGGGGGGAGGTCAAAATGGGGCAAAAAAAATTTAATCATATGTAAGAAATATACTAGTATTTTTGTATTCATATTCAGCAGATGTTTGAACCTCAGGCTCGCCCATTAGTCCGTTACCCACCCATTCATTTTGCCATCTTTAGCCATCAAGAAAGAGTTGAGTTGTGCTCTTCTGGTCTTAAGCAAATGATATATAGGTTCGACATACGAGACTTTGTTATATCTTTTATACACTATCAAGTTGCCACATATAAATAGATGTTTCTCGCCCAGTTTTTCTAATTTAACAAGTAATATTTCATCCACAATAGGCGTTTAAACAATTTTATCTCTTGTTGATTGCATGATATCTTAAAGCTTCCTAATTATATCTGAAATAATTTTATCTCTTGTTGATTGCAGTGATGACGAGTAGCTGCCATGCACTCTAGATCATAAGAAGATGCATGTCGGAGTTATTTGAGGCGCATTTTTTATAGTCGACAGACTTCTCCTTGTACTCTTATTTAAACTTCTTGTACGCTTATGTACTTTTAACATTATTTACCATTATCCTGATAGACTCGACATTTGTAAGAGATAAATTTCCAGATATTGGTCGTCTCTATAATTAAAACCTTGTATTTTACTATTCCCAGTTACTGTTGATGCCTGCTTTTGTATTCTTATCCTTTTACAATTCATAATCGTACGAGTGCTAAAGACAAAAAGTTTAGGAATTTGGCGATACGACTCATCTTCCTCTAGTCCAGGCTCGAATCGAACTTGCTTGACTGTACATAAGTCATTCGGTACACAGGCATGATTTAACAAGTGCTGTAGTCCTTTTAGTCCTTGATGCGGTGAATGACATTTTGTGTTCTTTGTTGCACTAGGTGTTTTAAGCTCTCTTCCTATATTCTCCCACTGTTAAAAAAAAAAAAAAAGGTTTCACTTGAGTGTTTACTGCAAAGTTTAGGAATCTCCTTTGAGACAATAAATCTGCCAGTAGTACTGGTAGTACAGCTTTTGCCTGTTGATACAGTAACTATGAATCTGATATCATCTCATTTCAGGTACAAGTAAACATTGCACAATAACAATTACAATACCTAATCCCGCCATGACATGGTACGAGTGAGGTAAGATGTAGATAATTACATCTCTATCCGAAAGTAGAGGGACTCGCAGGGGAAGGGTATGGGGGAGGTACGTACGACGTAGACAGTTATAATCTTATCCGAAGGTAGATGGACTGCTTTCCGAAACCAATGCACAACATCAATTGGGAAAATGCAGATGAGTAGATAAAAAAGAACTAAAGGCAATTTATGTATTTTATCTAAGTAAAATACATAAAAAAGAACTAAAGGCAATTTATGTTTATAACACGAAACATAAAGGCAACAACTTAGATAAAAGAACTAATGATGATTTTTACTAATTAGAAGAAAGGATTATCATTTATGTATCTAAAATCGTCAGTTTATCCTCTCATCACTCTCATCTATTTTACTTCACGATAATCGCTATGATCACTGACAAAAAAAAAAGGTCAACTTTGGGTGTTTTAGGGTAAATGAGTTTTACCTTACCTTTAATTTCTTAATCAGAAGAAAAACCATTTCTAGTACACAGTTTCGTACTTTCGTTACTGCTAGAACCGGGCCATTTGTTGAGATTAGTATTAGAGCGGCCGATTAGAACACAGATTAGTATAGAGAGTTAAGAGTAGATATGAGTTTTCAGACTCTTTTTCATGACCTACTAAGTTTTTTGAACCTAGCAGACATTGAAATAGCCGAAAACATTATACCATTCTCAACATATTTGTACAATACTACGATATATGGTTATATATAGTAACCAAGAGCTTGTATCCTTCAGCCTCATGTGGATTACTAAAGTGTATTACGAATTATAAGGTTTACACAAAATATCTTCATTAAAAAATGGTCAAGATAGAGATTAATCCCCACCACGAGCTAACCACTTACCGTATCACTCTCAAAGCGTACATGGCTCGCTAGTTCCATCATGACAAGCCTTTTTAGTAAATTCAAACAAGCAAAAACATTGTGTAAATGGAACTACAATAATTATGCGAGTCATGTTAACATGTATGTGTGTAAGTATATTATGTCTCACAATCTAGTTATATTACCAGAATTAGAATCGAATGAAAGAATAACGTGAGTCATATTACCGAATATGGCCGGGTCTGCCGGGTCTTGGCAGGAAATGGCCGGGTTTTGCTGAGTCTTGGCCGGAAATGGCCCGGTATTGGCCGTAATTGGTCCGGTCTGGCCGGGTCTTGGTCGTAATTGAGCGGGCCGGATCTTGGCCGGAAATGGCCCGGTCTCGGTCGTAATTGGCCGGGTCTTGGCCGTAAATGGCCGGGTCTTGGCTGTAATTGACCGGGCCGGGTCTTGACCGTAAATGACCGGGTCTTGGCTGGATATGGCCGGATCTTTGCCGTAATTGGCCGGGTCTGCCAGTTCTTGGCCGTAAATGGCCGGGTCTTGGCTGTAATTGACCGGGCCGGGTCTTGACCGTAAATGACCGGGTCTTGGCTGGATATGGCCGGATCTTTGCCGTAATTGGCCGGGTCTGCCAGTTCTTGGCCGGAAATGGCCCGGTATTGGCCGTAATTGGTCCGGTCTGGCCGGGTCTTGGTCGTAATTGAGCGGGCCGGATCTTGGCCTGACCGGGCCGGGTCTTTGCCGGATATGGCCGGGTCTACCTGGTTAGGCCGGATATAGCTGGTCAGGCGGATATTAGTGGGTCTTCCCAGATTTAGCCGGGTCTTGCATCAATCAGAAAGAGCGGGCGTGTTGTTTGAGAGCATTTTGTAAACATTCAGCTGCGGTAAAGCCACAAAAGTGTCGACCTGGAAAAAGAAGCTAAAAGCAGAGTATTACTTATTCTTCTAAGGTGTATCATAATATATGAGATACTTGTTACGTAAGGACAATGCGAACTATGGAGACACTAGCTATAGGAAAATCTTAATACATGCTTAAACAATAGCCTACAACACCGTCAACAGTCAAATATGTTTCTGTAATTTTTGTAGCCACGATGATACGGTTACAATCGTTAGGTGGATGACTAAACACTGAACCTGCAGTCATATTAAGTTATTAACGGTAAGCATCCATTAGTTATAATGAGAAAGGTAAGAAAGATTATAACAAACTGTAAAATTTTAGTAGTAACACATTTTGAAAAATATGCTTACGGAATTGCTCATCCATGACCATTGCGAAGAGGGCCTAGGCAAGCAGATGTTTAAGCATTGAACTAAAACAACATGTGATTTTTTCATAGAACAATGGGTTAACTTTTACTTATCTAAAATCATTCGCGAATAAATTTTATACATTGCTGAACAAATTACTTTTTTTGGTCATGGAGGTTAAAAATATTTTTTGTTATGGCCATAGGTTGTTGTTAGTTGAAAATATTTGTAAGCATATAACAACATCATAAGATATAAATGGGCCTGAAAGTTAAGAATAATATGCATCCTTCAGCCCAAATTAACTGGGCCTTTGTCTAGTACCTATCTTTTTTTTTTTGGCCACAGCTTAAGCCCATTAATTGGACCCTCTGACCATGAAGCATTGTATATTTTGTCTTCAACTGTACTATGTTTTTAGGAAATACAATAGCGTGAACGACAACCACAATATGATCATTTATTTTCGATTGCTTTCCTAGTTTAAATACCTTTTTTCTAGTCATCAAGTGTGGATCTTCTAAAAATTTTAGCTCGCAAGATACACTGATGACGTATAATACGTGTAACAGGCCTCCGGGTCTGGATTACATAAATTATACATGGGCTCAAGCCCAACAAGACAATCGCAAAGCACAATAGACCAAAACTAAGCCCAGACCAACTGGTTATGGTCCGGAAGAAACAAGACGGACGGAAGGTTTCCATAGGACGCTTCCGCAAGTCAAGCGGAAGACTGCTAGACAAGCCCAAATCCGCAAGACACGATTATAAGCGGATCCTTGCCCAACAAGGGTCCCACTTCGGCCCACTAACAGAAATAGGCGAAATATTAGGAAAACCTAATATTTGGCTCACCTATAAAAAGGGGTACTCTGACACCCCACAAGGTATGATTTTCTGACCACATTTCATACACACATACTCTGACATTCTCTGACAAATATGTTTACTTACTCTTACGCCGGAGTCCAATCGTGGGGTCCGTCCCCACGGTAAGACTAACGGTTTACCTTTCGTTGTGCAGGGAATCATCTCATTACTTGATTTAGTACAAGATCTCATCCTTGGGCCTGGTCCAATCACTCCCCGGATCCATCTACTTAACCCATTACGTATTTTGTACTAACAAGTTGGCGCCATCCGTGGGACCAGAATACAACTGCGTTCTACAAAAATACTCACCATGAGCAATCATGAACGAACCACTCCTAGCCAACCCACGTCTGTTGTGCGGAACACGGTTGGGAGAGGAAAGGAGCCAGCTACGCAAGATCGAGGTGGGCCCGCGTCCGACGCAGCCCTCCGAGAATATTGCGACAAAAATTACAATCAGCTGCTGCCAATCATGGCCGAGAAGTTTAACCAGGAGAAAGAAAAAAGTGAAAAGCTAAAGGAACTAAAATCCTGGCTTAACTTCGAAGGATGTTCCGGAACATCACGGTACTCCGAGTCAAAAACGATTGACACTAAGGAACATGAAAAAAGGCACAGATCTAGGCGCTCCCGTAGCCCAAGAACTAGTGTATTCTCAAGAATAAGACGTGAGCGGTCAAGATCACCAAGGCAGAGGTCGAAAGAAGGAGGCGTGTTTAAAAGGCTAGGAAGTAGGGGGAAGAGTGTGTTCGCACGCTCAGACAGCTACAGCCGGAACTCCCATTCAAAATACACAGAAGCTCTCTCAGAAAGTGAGGATAGCGAAGGCGGGCACTGGAAGTCAAGATCAAAGAAGAAGAAATCGTATAGGGAAGAGGATGACTTGTCCCAGCCATGGGTATGTGAGGAAGTAGATCCTTTCACACCTAGAATCCGTTACTTCGACTTCCCAAAAACAAGGATGCCCAGCCATATCAAGACATATGACGGAAGCGAAGATCCGGAGGATCATTTGAAAATCTTCCAGGCAGCAGCAAAAACAGAACGATGGGCCATGCCAACATGGTGCCACATGTTTAACTCTACGCTGACGGGAAACGCGAGAGTATGGTTTGATGACCTTCCGCCTGAATCAATAGATAGTTATGATGATCTGAAGAAAGCATTTTTGGAAAATTATCTCCAACAGAAGAAATGTATTAAAGATCCCATAGAAATCCATAACATCAAACAGCGGGAGGGAGAGTCTACGGAAGACTTTGTGAAAAGATATAAACTGGAAAGCAGGGATGTCAAGGGGGCTCTAGAATGCATGAGAATCTCCGGATTCGTGCACGGAATTACAAACCCTGAGCTCATCAAGCGTCTCCATGACAAAATACCGAAAACAGTTGACGAGATGATGAGAGTTACCACATCTTTCCTCAGGGGGGAGGTGGCAACCTCAAATCACGAACGGAAGAAAACGTTTCCCCCATGGAAACAGCATTAAGGCAGCCAAAAGTAAAATTTCAAAAAATGAGGTTTCCGAAACCAACAAAGGTCGAAAAGGAAGCATTTATGTAAGATCACATTATAACAATATATATATATATGTAAGATCACATTATAACAATATATATACATCACTAGCTACATGAAGTTAAGATATCTCGAAGGATATCCTCGTTATTAACACTAGTTTTAATACATGTGCACGCACGGGGCTTACACATTAAATTTTAATTAAGTATTAATTTTGCAATTGTTGGAATGGTTTCATCATTAATAATACATGCCTAATTAAAACCAAAACTTCCTGACGCTACCACAAGTCAAATACAGGTTTTTAAATGTAGAATGCGTTTTCAGGGGAAGGTACTCCCTCCATCCCATTTTTATTGTTCATGTTTCTTTTTTGGGACGTCCCAATTTAATTGTCCACTACTAAAAATAAATAGAGAAGTTTGATCAAGTTTACTATATTACCCTTATTTGAAATTATTATTACGAACTTAAAAAAAGACTTTAATTAATTAGCTAAGGATAAAACTGTCATTCTGTCAAAAAGTAAAAGAGAGAAAGCAGTAATAAATGCACTTTTATTAAACTGTGTGTTTTTTGTTGGGGGACAATAATTATGGGACGAGAGAGTATTTAAGTTGTTGTGACTAATAGTAAAGCTCAAGGTGCCGAACAGGGAGGCGCTAATTTTAAAAATGAATAAGAAATAGATTTACACACAAATATTAATTTTACGGATTAACTTCAAAAGAGGTAGATAACCCAAAGAACTTCCATTATTAGTGATTCAAATATACATTGCATCAAACAAAAAACCATCAACGAGATATTACATGTGTTACAAAAGGATACATCATTTATAACTTAGATTTTATACCTTTTATTCTGCTGTTGGGTTTGGTCAGCAGAGGCAGATGACAAACTATAGTGAGCACTTTCAGGATAATACTAGTCTCTATTGTAAATAGTTTGGGCTTATGGGCTTATGGCTATTCATCCTTATATCAACAAGCCCGTTAGAGATTTACATGTATAAATATAGAGGTGGGCAAAAAATCGGTTTCAAACCGGTTCACACACCAGTCGTCTAAAACCACTGCTTGGGTGCGGCAGAAAAAAACAGAAAAGAAAACAAAGGTGTAGGCCATGTAGTATTTCGTATTGTATAGAAAGAATACATGTAAATATTTCCTAAAACTATTATGTAAATTACCTTATAAAGTTAGACGAAAAATTATTAAAACATGCATGTTTCCATGTCCTTTTGGGTCGTTCCATACCGTGACCCAACGAGTGGATAATCTAGTAACAAAACAAGATTAACTCGAAAAGTTAGAGAAATTATTAAGGATGATTTTCGATGAACTAGGAATAATAACGACAAAATATAAGTTACAACGTATAATTTTGGAAATTTATGTATATAGACTCATAGTTGTAAAGTCGTGTATCATCCCTAGAACCAACGGTTTAAACAACATTTTGAAAACATAAAACGTTATCTCATGACAACAATGCCCTTTTTATAACCCATATGCATAAGTCATTTCATACATTAAGTCTTTAAAATGTAAACTCAGAATTGTCATAATTACTTAGGTGTTTGACTGAATCATTATTGAAGTGCATTGATCAATTCCAGACGATTATCTGGCAAGGTGAGTTTCCATAGCCCCTACTTTACTGTTTTCGGGGTGAGAACATTGCTTATTTTAAACAGGTGAACACAAGTACAATTATACATTGCTGATTGGTCTAAGTCCCGATTTAACCCAAGTTGTTATTTGCCCGATTTATCATGAACCGTTAATTACTTGTAAGCGCGAATGTTTTTACCATTAATCTCAAAAGGAAGTCATCCTATGATCGATATGCATTACTCCGTGTTATGGAAAGTCTAAATAGCACGCAAATATTTCCATTATTGCTTTTGTGTCTAAGAGGATATTTTAGAACTTGTAGCGACAAAACCATATTTTTTTAAACGAAGTCGTCTATTTACATCATTTTCATGAAACCGTCTAGGCTTGAATAAATAACCATACACATGTCAATGTCCAAAGTTTCTTTGTATAGATTTCATCTCGGCACGCTACCCATCTCAGAACTTGACATGACGATTTACGAATCATGACAATATGTAAACAAATTCAAAAGAAAATATATGTATATATATATATATATATATATATAAATATATAAATAAACTATAATAATTTTACATCATTTCACTACCCTACTTTTATACATTTTATTCAAACTTCTCATGTTACACAATTTCTACATCTGATCAAATGTCTAATAGATAATAATAGAAAGACAAGAATAGTACCAATGTAGAGCAATAGTATCAAAGAAACACCATCATTACTAGATTCCCTAATAATATTTGTAAATAATACCAACTCTCATGCAAATTTGAAGATTCAGGAACCGAGCACGATGTTTACTTGTATAAATAAGATGCAATGCACTCTCCTTCCTAGCACAATTCATTCATAAAACAAGTAACAGATAAGCACGGTTCGAATTAGGGTTTTGTTGAGTTCAAGAGATAAGGGACGTCGGGTTTTAAGGGGTAGAAACGAGGAAGGTTCGAGCTTCCTTGACACCACCACCTCTCCTCATCGACTAGCAAATTTGGACCTCGGTGAGTCACCTCGTAGTTTAACTTTGTCTTTTATCTTCGTAGCTTAATGTATGACCAAAACCAAAGCACGCCTAGTCTGAGCTAAAGCCTCGGCTTTGCATGGCCGGTAAGCGACTTATAAACCATGCGTGGTTCGTAGGTACGTGTGCATGCCCGTAAACCTTGGTCGTGCCATACATGAAATCACAACGTATGGAAAAACTAGTAAGCCACACGTCATGCGTGAAGAACTATCAACGAACCAAGAAATTTCCTGGTGAGAACTTTAAAAACATACACATAATCAACGGCTCACTAGGGATGAACAAACGATGGTTCATACGTGATTTGCATTAACCTTGTTGACCTCGACCCATACCTGAGCGTGACCAGTTAGTAAACGACGAACCACAGCGAGCCTTTGGCTCCCTGTGGGCACGTCATAGCCCAAGAAGACCTGAGCCAAATCAAGCTCGTGGTTCGTACCACCTGAACGCAACCACCGTGCACACTAACAACCATAGCAGGCTATTGCCTGACGCGGCTATTAAGCTGCAATAAAGGGCGAGGTAATGCCTTTGTGCCTCGACAATTGATCGAACTCGTGGCTTTATGCATGCGTCGGGATCATGCATGGGAAATGGGTGTATATGATATGCAAAATAAGAACTATGTGAGGGCAACAAAAAGAAAAAAAAAGAGACACAACAGTGGTCTAAAACCACTGCTTGGGTGCGGCAGAAAAAAACAGAAAAGAAAACAAAGGTGTAGGCCATGTAGTATTTCGTATTGTATAGAAAGAATACATGGATAGATCTATCGGGATTGACGTCCATGTTCGACTTGGACTGACATTAGTCAAGCGAATACAATTTTATTTGAGTCAGATTACGGGTGTCCCGGGTTAGACACCTGCAAGGGTATTCATTATTGTTGGTATATGTTAACGCTTCGGTGTCATGAGCTTAGGCAATAGTAATGCAATTTATATGACTTTGTATCTGTTATATTGTCATATGTGGATAAAATCTTGTGGTTCATAAACATTAAACATTTCTGCTTAAACCAAACCTATGAACTCACCAACTTTATGTTGACACTTTAGCAATGTTTTTCTCAGGTATTAAGAACGAAGATGCTATGTGAAGTCTCATGCATTGCAGTCATTTCCAGTTATTAAAGATCATTTGTACCAATTAAAAACGATGTCGTATTACCTATTTTTATGCTTCCGCAGAATGTTTAAACTATTTATATTTTCCTAATCAAGTGATCGATTCTCTTAAACGGTCCCAAGTATTAGAGGTGTGTCTTATTGCTTAGAAGCATGATATTCATGAAGTCACACACCCCTGGTTGCCATTATACTCTGATATTTTTTTTTTGGAGGGGGGGGGGTGACATAATTACTCCTCCGTGTCAATCATTTCGATACTTTATGGTATTAATTGCAGCGTTTAGAATTACAGCCATTTAAAATAACATTTACTACACAAGGTAGGTTTGTTAAATATATATATATCAAACTGTTTGGTTTACATATTCTCTTTAGCTTTCATGTATCTATTATTGATAAGTATAATATATACTATAAGAAAAATAAGATCTTTGCATGACTTATTTGTTTAAGAAGCGTAGATGCCTTCGTGGTTTAATGATACTGCGTATTTTGTTACATGTTTTTATCATGTTTTGGCTATGATTTAAGAAATCTATCACGAGTAATTGTGTTTTTTTTCATCACAACAATTGCTTCTATACTTAAAAACTGAGATGTCATAATGTACCCGATAGAATTAAAGTTCAATTTACTAATGAAAGAATATTTGTATATGAAAATCAATGAACGATTATGAAGGAGAAGTATTCAATGCACTTTGATATCCACGATCCAATATCGCATACCGTACAGTCGTACTTTAGGTATGATTTTTTTTCTATGACAGTCGTACATAAAGATAATTGCATTTTTTTTAATCTCTTAATTTCTCTTTCTTGTTTACAAGAACGATAAATATTCTATTGTGATTAGAAAGAGATAAATCAAAATAACCTCATGTTATGTTAACCAAAAAAAATAAATTAGAACCTCATGTTCTAATATGATTCTTTAAAAAGAATTAATATCGTAACATCAAGTTACGATGTAAAAAAAAAAGATAGGACATCAAGTTCTATATGAGATCTATTAAGAACCTTATGTTCTATATAATTCTCTCAAGCGAATGACGATAACATACCTATAAATTATGATTACATAGAAAAAATGCCAAAGAAATGGTATTCTTCTATCATCATTATCGTGAGAACCTTAAAAAAGTAATTCAAAAGCTCGCATATATTGGATGCACACAAGTCTGCATAAAAAAATAGTAATAACGTAGGTTCGAATTCAACACTGTTTCCGGTGTTTTGATCTGAATTAAAAAAGAATATCTAACAGTGAAAGATCTGTTATATGTTTATCAAAATCTAAAAGAAAATTTTGACTATCAAAAGCAAGAAATTCTTGTAAATGTACATACATTTTCGCAATGTTGAGTGTTATATCTGAATGATAAAAAAAATATACGAGAAGATGGTTAATACCTCGAATATGCGCATATATCAAGAACGATGCTTTGATATAAGTTTCTTTATTAACAAAGCAATAGGTATGTTTGAACAAACACGATACACCCTTTTACTAAATTTGCTCCATTCACTCAGCTGAATGTGACTCAATAACGATACTCATGTAGATATCGTGATTATGGACGTGGTAAATTTAATTATTGTCGTGTTAATTCAAAGAAACTGGTTGGCAACCTCAAGTTTCAATATTAAAGTTGAGTAGACCAACATAAAGATCTTCATTCTCTCAAGTGAATGAGATAAAATGATCAATATAAGATCATCATTCCCTTATGTGAATGTGATAATGTGATGATAAATGTTTAAAAATCATTTACCATGGTAAAGGATATGATCGAGGTAATATGACAATGACAAACCACTATTAGTGGCAAAATAAAAGAAGAAAGGAGCAAAAAAATGCTATTTAAGCAAAAAATGCAATGTGATGTATGTAAAATACAAGTGTGCCAAAGACATTACACACTATGTTTATAGATGTAAGAATCTATGCTAACACATTTTGCTCCGTAAAAGAAAATTTGTCATGAGGTACAAAGTTCAAAATTAAGGATATATTTTTTCGCATCTTCCTCAACATGCCTTCTACAAAGATTAGAAAAAGCTAACCATTACCATAACATAAGTTTATGAGCAATAATTATAATATTTTTGGCATGACTAGTTACACCATCCCGAGTCATTAATGATGCGAAAATTATAGAAGAATAAGATTCTTCGAAATCTAAATGTTGTTATCTATCAAAAGAAGTTGGTATTAATCTTTCAACTAGAATGAGGACTCAATTCCTCAATATTCTGGAAAGAAAACAAGTGGATATATGTAGGCATACACATCCACTGTATGAACCATTTAGAGTTTAAAATAGATGCATCGTCTAAATGGTGATCAAATGCATCCTTCAAGGTTTGCTGATTAATTGTCAAACGAGCCTAACATTCCAGAATAAATATTTCATCATGAATATGCAATGAATTACTTTTAAATTATTAAATGAAAATGAGAGAAAAACTTTGTATGGGGTCATATTATAATCAATATGCACAACAACAAAAATTAGCATCATGCCAATATGTTATTATAAATCCTCCCTTTTATAATTGGTTTTGGTTATAAACCAAACACATCTCATTTCAGTTTTTTTGTGCAAATTACTCCACCTAAATGCACATATACGGGATATAGAAAAAGGATAATTCCTTCAGGAGGAGAGAAGTAGCTGCAAATTCAGAATGAATTATCATATTCTATTGATCCTCGAAAGAAATTTTATGAATTTATTATTCAATGGATAATCTAATAGCCATACATAAACATTGGCCAAAAACAAAATTTCAGCTACTCATGCTCTGATTATAAGTTGTCCCTCAAGGACACTATTTTATTATGACATGCCTCAAGCATGGTAGACAAATCGATTCCAAATAAAATCCTCGATGAAAAATATGGAGCATGAAAACAAGATGGTTGTTCGAGGTATAAAAGACCTCATGATAGTCTCATAAAGAGACACTAGACATTAAGGTTCCAAAGAACCTCAAATAGCTAATGAGATCTCAATAAATTCTATCTTGTCTTGAATTATATGGAATCAGAAACAAAACGACGTCGATAAATTTGTCTACATATAATATATTGCATGCTATTATGCATGATGAGGATCATAAATCAATTAATATGTACGCTTAATGAAATGATTGGCCAACATAAAAAGACATAGTATCTTGCAAATACAAAAGTATTAGAACGTGAAGTTCATACACGTTAATGTGCAAAAACTATTAGATATACATCGGTTTTTGTGCAAAACCGAAATAAGAGCTCTAAAGTTATGTGCTTTAATACTTGAATTGTGAAATAAATAAATTCACACAACAATAAGTTGATTATTAAGAAACATATTATCTCGAGGTGGATGTAAATATCTTATTGATATTTGTGAGATAAGTATTTATTTTTACCTAAAATGGGATTTATTAGAGCTTTCATATTCTACGAAGATATGTAATGCCTCAAGCATGGCTCACAAATTTAACTTTTAGAAACAATTAATAAAGTTTTCAATAACTTTATTTGATCAAATTGAATGAATCCTTATATGGATCAAAATTATTTTGGACGCATATTATATAAATTGCTTTTTGCACATGTCTATAAGGAATGATTGGTCATCAAGTACCATACATAAGTGCAATTAAGGTTTTGATGTTAATTTTGCAATTAATATGCGTCATGAGAGTGTATTTTTCTCTTTTAATATTTGTAGATGCATTGTATACTTTTCAACTAATGCATTTGATATTGAATTGGAAGCTACACATAGATTTTGTCAATTTTACAGGCCTTATTCTTAACATCAACAATTTGGTGAACTTCAATACAAAGTTGTTGCCAGCAAAAGTATTCGAGCAACTCGTTCAGAAGATTAGCATTTGATGCTTGAAATATATACTCCCTCCGTCCCATATTAAGTGTCCACAATGGAATCTTTTAAGTTTTTTTTTATCAACTTTGACCATAAATATTTTTGTTTGTGTTATATAATATTGAACGAAAATTCCACTAACGAAAAATATATTCAAAACTTTATCCGTTCATATATCTTGCATCAAGTATCATATAACGTAAGAAGAAATCATTAAGGTCAAAGTTGAAGAAAAAAGACTTTGAAAAAGTCAAGTGGACACTTAATGTGGGACGGATGTAGTACATTAATTGAGTAGGAGCATTATGCGCACTGCACTCTTTTCCTTCATCAAGTTTTTATCCCATTGGGTTTTTCTTGATAAGGTTTTTAATGAGGCGGTCTATAACGTATAATGAACGATGAATATCCAAGGAGGAGTATTGTAAATAGTTTGGGCTTATGGCTTATGGCTATTCATCCTTATATCAACAGGCCCGTTAGGGTTTTACATGTATAAATATCACATACTTGTAACCTCTTGTATGATCTCTCTCATAATAAAATTTTCTCTTCCTTTCTTATTCTTGTGTCATTGTTCATTATTTCACAACAGTCTCAACAAATTATATGTTGTTACGTATTAGTCTAAGTGTTTACGTGATTGAAATCTATGGAGCTCTTATTTGAAATCGTTTATGTAAAAATTATATAATCTATTACGTTTTTGGGTCATAATTGTTAGAATATTTAAGTATTCTATATGATACTTGCTTTGACCCTAGGTTATTTAGAGAACTTATTGTGCCGATCACTAAGCATTTCTTGAATGCTCAATTTGTGAATTATGAATGCATAAATTCAGGTTTGCAAGTAGCCAAACAAAGTTTATAAAAAAAAATGCTTATATGATGAGAACTTATGATGTTCTTGCACTCATGATTTGGGGTTCTCACAAAAAAGAGTTAGGAAATACACAAATTAATTCATGTTTTCATATATGTTATTTCCTAGTTGGCTTCCAAAATATGTTCTCTTTACTAACCTATGTGAAATGTAAATTAAAATGTTCTCCGTCAAAGCATTTTTACACTACAGAAGTTGAAAAAGAGGTAAGAGTTCATACGAGTATTCAAGTATTCCATTAAGCCACATGATTTTTAAAGTTGAGTCTTAATGGAATAATGAACACATAATACTATTTTCAATACGTTTAACCAACTTACACTTATGGTATATAAGTAACCAACAACTTATATCTTTGGCCTATGTGGGAGAGCACGTTAGGATAAAAAAATCAGAAAATTCTTCATTAAAAAAATGGTAAGATTTAAAGAGATAATTCAAGAGTTGTTAACATGTAGCCAACTACAAGTTTTTAAGTAACAAGAAAGTCATATGCCAGAAAACATAATACTAATCTAGTCACAAGAAACTCACGTACACTATGGTATATTAGCAACCAACAACTTCTTTCTTCAACCTATGTAGGATATAATAACATGTAATTTTTCTGTTGTTATTTAAGTATTATGATACTTGCTTTGGCCCTAGGTTGTTTAGAAACGTATTATGCCGATAACTAAGCATCTACTACTTCAAACTTTCACATTTCCGAGTCTTCATCGTCGCTCTCGTGTATAAATTGTTTAGAAGTAAGTTTCATGTCTCTTATACTTTTACAGTACGTGTTACAAAGGAACACTGACTGCGTACTAGCTACATCATCATAAGACAAACTTTTCTTCTCTTTTTTATTCTCTCGCTAGTTTAAATCAGTTCATTACTCCTATACTAATCATCAAGTCTGGTTTAGAGCAGTGTTGTAAAAATCGCTCGGCGGTATCTCGGCGGTCGACCACCGCCAAGCGATAAATCGGTCTTGGCGGCGATATATCGGTTTCTCGGCGGAGACCCTAAATTTACATATTTTTATTATTATTAATATTTTTAATATTTATTTGATAAAAGTTTAGCATAATTTACATATTTTTTATTAATTTTATTTATTTTAGTTACATATATTATACTTATGTTAAAAAAGAAAGAGTATGTTTGATTAATTTATTTATTTATTTCTCTCACATGGCACAAATATTAAAAGTACCCATTTCATAGCAACAATCACGTGGGTGGGTAGTATAAAATTTATATTTTCACTCTCTCTCCACCTTATCATCTTCCTCAAAGAAATATACACCATTTTCAGATCTACTCTAAATTTCAGATCTACTCAAAGAATCATCACCGGAAATTTTAACCACCAAAAATCGACCGATCTGTTGACCGAAATTGACCTAGGCGATTTTGACCAAAACGCCAAGTTTGGCCGATTTGCTGCATATCGTGGCGGTGGACCACCGCCAAGCGATATATCACCGATATATCGGCCGCCATGACCGATTTTTACAACACTGGTTTAGAAAGAATAAGACTTGCAAAATCCACCGTCTTTTAAACATTCTCATAATAAATGTACGTTAAACTCGCTCGTAGATGTGAAAAAGACTTGAGAGAGAATATAGAGCATCGTTTAGTAGGGACTTATGGGTTTAAAGATCCTTGAATATTCAAAGTTAAGGTTTGCAAGTTATTGTAAATGTTATTAGTGTTTATGACTCAACATTTAAAACATGATAATGTAAGAGTTGGTTTCGAAAACAACATTTAAAACATGATAATGTAAGAGTTGGTTTCGAAAACAACAATTATCAGGTTTGCAAGTAGCCAGGCAAAGTTTAGGACAAAAATGCTTTATATGATGAGAGCTTATGTCAATATCTAAAAATAAGTACATATACATATTTAAAATCATTCAAGTAGAAGTATACGGCTTATTAAATTACATGTTTAGATGTCTGGGTAAAGTATTTCTATATTATGATACTTGTTTTGGCCCTAGGTTAAAATCTCAATATGTAAAAATGTTTAAATCTCAATATGGATACTGTTCATTCCCCATGTAAATCTTCAGGTTGTAGTTCTCGAATTATGGAGAGTTCGCAAAAAATAAATGAAGAACTTCATGCGGAGGGTTATCAGAATGTTGTCAAGAATAGAGAGGGTGGTTCCATCTTGGAGTTATTAGAAGAGATGATTACGGTTGGATAAACTATGGGCTTTTCGATGGAAGGATGCAACAAAGATATGGAGAAAATTATTGGTTCACAAGGAGATAATAAGGTTTTCCGATGAATTGTTTATCTTTAAATATCAACGGGCCTGGTCAAAGGCCACAAACGGAAGTGGTTTAGGGAGTTACATTACGCATAAAGTCTCTTTTCTTTCTCTTCAGGAGACTAAGGCGGAAAACATTAATAATATGGATGTTAAATTTTTGTGGGGAAATTCTAACTTTGAATTCATTTATAGTGAGGCGCTTGGTAATTCAGGAGGTATTTTGTGTGCATGGGATAATAATGTGTTGTGTAAAGAGCATCATACTATTAGGATAATTTCATTGTTGTGTTCTGGGACGTGGATTCCACTTCTAAGATGAAGTTAGGATTATTTTTCTGTTTACGCCCTCAGCTGATTCTTATAAACGTGCTTGTGTCTTATTTTAGAATTATTGTAAATCGTTTGGGAAACGGCGAGAGCATTATTATGGGAGCGACTTTAATGAAGTTAGGAGGAAGGAGGAGCGTTGGGGATCTACATTCAATGCGCACGGTGCACGTGTGTTCAATAACTTTATCTCTAATGCGGGTTTAGTTGACCTCCAATTAGAGGGGTTTTCTTTCACTTGGTCACATCCTTCGGCTTCAAAGATGAGTAAATTGGACCGTTTTCTAGTGACGGATGGGTTAATTTCTTCATTCCCTCATATTTCGGCGGACTCTGTGTTTGTTTAGATCGGCCATCTCTCGGTCATCGTCCTATCTTGCTCGCGTGAGGTAATTATGATTTTTGGAGCTACCGTTCCCCTATATCACTCTTGCGTTCTCTTTTCAGGGGTTTGATCAGTGGTGTCTCTCGTTTGGAATGGGACACAGCCTTTATGACTGTTAATGATATGATCCGTTTTTAAAAAAAGTTACAAATTTTAAAGAAACAAATTCGTGTGTTCGTTGTAGATCAGAAGAAGAAACGAGGGGGATGTGTCAAGGATTTAAAAGATAAGTTATCTGATATCGATTCTATTTTGGATAAAGGTGGTGTTAATGATGATATTCTTCTTAGCGTACGAAATTTATATGACCTTCTTTTGTGCTAGGTTGTGCTGATACTCGGGATTACATTCAAAAGGCTAAAATTCAGTGGGCGGTGGAGGGAGACGAGAACTCCAAGTTTTTTTTACGGTATTAGTAAAAATAGAAGCGGGCAAATCTTCGGTCAAGGCTATTTGGTTGACGGTGTTTGGGTGGACGAGCCTAGTCGGGTGAAGAAAGAATTCCGTGATCATTTTGCAGCCCGATTTCAAGACCCCGGAATTTGTATGGTAGTGAAACTTCTTTCTTTTCTAATCGTCTCTCATCCCGATCAGATGGCGGAGTTAGAGAATTCAATTTCTAAGAGGAAATTCGTAATGCCGTTAGGGGATGTGAGAAGAAAAAAAATCTACTGGGCCGGAGGGTTTTCTCTTTTGAATTATTCCGCAAATATTGGGCATATTGGGGGACGATTTTTGCTTGGTCGTGAAAGGTTTTTTAGATCATGACTCCTTTTCGGGTTGGGTGTAAACTCCTCGTTTATTGCCCTTATCCGAATCTTTAGACCGAAATTGGTGAGGTGACTTTAGACCAATCAGTCTAATTGGCAGGTTATTGTTGTTATAAAAAGTCATTCGGAAGATCCTTCAGATCGGCTCTTCTTTTGTTATATGCGATATGATTCGGATGTCCAAGTCGGCTTTTCCCCTAATCGGCAAATCCTTGATGGTCCACTTTTATTTTTAATGATTTGCTTTGCTCGGGTGTCATTTCAAAAAAACAAAGTGCGATGTTTCTGTTTAAATTGGACTTTGCGAATAGCTTATGATTTATTGTTGGGATTACCTTGAGTATGTTCTTCATTCTTTTGGGTTTGGGGTAAATGGCGGTCGTCTGGATTAAAGGTTGCTTTCTTCGAGTATGGCAGCTATTCTTTGTTAATGGAAGTCCGACGTCGGAGCTTTCAGTTTCATCGCGGGCGCTGGTAGCAAGGGGACCCTTTGGCTGTCCTTACTTTTCATATTATATGGAATCCTTACTCTTTCGTTCTCGGGTGTTATAGATGCGGGATTTTTCACGGAGTGAGGAATAGATGCTTATAATAGTCCACAGATTTCTCACCTATTTTATGCGGATCGTAGCGGCTGGTGGTTTTTATTGGCGAAAGGGTCACAAACTAATATTAGAGGTCTTCATGCACACGCTTCACTGTTTTTTCCTTGTTGTCCGGTTTATCTAATTATCGTTAGAAAAAAGCAATCTGCTTGGAGTGGGTGTTCCTTCTTCCCAAGTTCTTGAGGCTGCTAATTCGTTGGGTTGTTCGGTTATGAAAATGCCCTTTAAATATTTAGGTATTAACGTCGGTGGGAATAATTCTTTGATAAAAGCATGGGATGAGTCTATTAATAAGCTCAAGACTAGACTATCTAAATGGAAGCTTAAGACCCTTTCTATTGGGGGCCGGCTTACTCTTCTTAAGTCGGTTCTTGGATCTACTCCTATTTATAATATGTCGCTATATAAGGTTCCCAAGGCTGTTTTGAGCTTAATGGAGGCTATTCGAATGGATTTTTTCAATGGTAGCAAGGATTATTGATAGGAATTGTTAGGGTGGGTGTGAAATGGGCTAAGGTGCTCGCGCCAAGGAAGCATGGAGGTTTAGGCGTTTCTAGTTTTTACGCTCTAAATAGGGCGCTTTTATTAAAGTGGGTGTGGCGGTTTATATCTCGTGAGAATTCTCTTTGGTCTCGATTTATTCATGCTTGGCACGGCTCGAATTTGGAAGGATCTCTTCGGGCTACCTATCCTTCTAATTGGGTGTTCTATTGTTAAAGAAGTAAAAGTTGCTCAAGATAAGGTATAATTTTTTTATCCATTGTAAAATAAAGATGAGGAAATGGCGGTGCACAAGGATTTTGGACAGTATTGTGGATTTGTGATGATTGTTTCTGCATAAAGTTTCGCGTCTGTATCGCTGGAAGTTGATAAGATTGTTTGTGGTTATCAGTGCTGAAAGGTTCTGTTGCTTGTCTTTTCGCCGTATGGTCAGTGGAGGAGTGGATGTCTTCTCAAATGCGCAATTAATTGATTTTCTTGGATACGGTTTCTGTTTAAAATTATGAGATAGATGGGTTTGGGTATATGAACGGGGATGGGTCTTTCGCGGTTTTTTAAAGTTGGTGTTATAACCTTCTTGACGGAAACTTTCTTCCGAAATTCAGATTTCATACAAGGTGGGTTAGTTCATTTCGATCAAAATTAATATTTTTGCTTCGGTAGACTCCTTGGATCGTTTGCAAGCGTGAAATCTGCTCTAGGGGCGTTTAGTGTCTCGATTTTTGCCCAAATTGGTTGCACTGATCAGGAAGATTCGAACCACATTCTGTTTCGATGTGACATGGCTGTAGGCGTCACCCGGTTAGTTTGTAGATGGTGGAATCAAGCGTGGATCCCTTTTGATTCATATCACTCTTGATTCGGTTTTGGATTACTCGATTCGGTTGTCGCCAATTTAAAGGAGTGTTAGAAGGTAGTTTTTTAGGTTATGTGGTTGGGCTATGGATCTTCGAAACCATGTTATGTTCGCATGAAAAAAACCTCGGAAAGATGTTCTTTTCGATGATATAGTTTTGCGCTCGTTTAACTGGTGTAGTGCTAGAAGTAAATGTACTTTTCGTTGGGATAGCTGGATTCAGCATCCTTATTTAATTTCCTTGTAATTTTCTAGCTTCTTGCTAGTGGTTTTTAATAAAGTTGCCGTTCTAAAAAAAAAAAAAAAATGTTTAAAAAATGTCAAGCTTACTCATGATTTGGGGGTCTCACAAAACAGAAATATGATATGACATTTTAATTCATGTTTTCATATATCTTATAGTTGGCTTCCAAAATATGTTCTTGTTACTACTAAACTATGTGAAATAAAGATTTTAATGGTCTCCATCAAAACATGTTTTATAGTACAAATTTTTTTAAAAGTTAAGAGTTGATATGAATATTCAGTTATCCCATCATACTACCAGGTCAAGTTTTACAACCCGGCATATGATGGAATACTAAATACATAATACCATTCTCAACATATTTAACCACAAACACTTATGGTATATAACCAACCAACTTCTTATATCTTCAGCCAATGTGGGATAGAGAGTTCGGATAGAAGCAAAATGTCTTCATAAAACAAAATGGTAAGAAAGAGATTGATATTGCAAAAGTTCTAAACAGCTGGTGAAAGAAAGATTTGTTAGATGGAACATCAAATTGAAGTTTATTATCAACTAGTTAATGGAACATCAAATTGAGTCATGTTAACATGTAGGTTTGTAAGTATATTATGTCTCACAATCTGATCATATTACCATAATCACAATTGAATGAAAGAATAACATGAGTCATGCTACGGGATATGGCCGGGTCTCAACTGATATGGCTGGGTATTGGCCGGATATGGCCGGTTCTGGACGGGTCTAGAGGGATATGGCCGGGTCTGGCCGGGTCTTGGCCGGATATTGCCGGGTCTTGGCCGGATATGGCCAGTTCTGTCCGGGTTTTGGCCAGGCCGGATATCGCCGGGTCTGGCCGAATATAACCGGGTCTTGCATCTATATATATTTAAAAAGTCTATTATGGGATATTTAAAACTTTGCGCTATATTCAAAATGGGATATTAATAATCGTTTAAATCTTTGCGCTAAATTTTAAAGTCTATCATGTTGGATAAAAACTAAAAAAGATCGAGAATTTATATTAACTAGAATTCAACTGAACCGAACCGAAAACCGAATTTGGTTGGTTCGGCTCGGTTCTCGGGTTGACCCGAATAACCCGAATTTTACTATTTAAAAAAAAGTTTAATTATTACACAAATATTTAGCAAAAAAAAAATATTTCAAGCATAAAAAGTGTTTTTTTATATTATGATAAATTTTTAATAGTATTATATATATCAAAAACATATAAAAAAATATATATATTTATATGAATTCGGTTTTCGGTTCTGATTGCCAAACCCATATCCAACCCGAGAACCGAATTAGTAGTTCGGTTCGGTTCCGTTTTGGCAAATTCGGTTCAGTTATTAGTTCGGTTCGGTTCGGTTTCGTTTTTCGGTTTATTCGGGGTTTTTCTGCTCACCCCTACGTGACGTTTGGGCATGTGTTGGGCCTCATGCATGAAGAATTGTTTTTTGTGAGGGGCTCATGGGCCCAATGCGACCAGCCTGATATGTGTTTGAATATGTTAAACATAACCCTACTACAACCATTAAGATTAGATTACGTTTAACAATTTCCTATAAATACAAAAAAAAGCCAAAGTAATCGCGCGTTGCTGTGGGGCTGGTTATTTTTTATTGGTGTGCTCTGGCATAAGAACCCGCGCGTTGCGGTAGGGCTAATTTTTTCCCGAAGAATAATTTTTTTCTTTGATTTTTTTACTTAGCGTAGGCCGGTCTTTTTTTATTTTATTTGGCGCCGTTTTGTATATTTAATAACTAAAGTTTATTACGTTAAAAATTTGAAATATTTAAAAGGTGAGAGTACGCCTCGTGATTTTTTTTCTATTTTGGGCCGATAGGTTTTTTTTTTCTTTCATAAAGTCAAAGTTTCTTTATTTATTTATTTTTGGGCCAGGTCGATGGAAAGTCGTAAATAGTTAAAAAGTTAGAGTACGTTTTGTAATTTTTTTTTTCTATTTTGGGCCAACAAGAGGGGGGGGGGGGGGGGGGTCATAAGTAAAAGTTTTTTTTTTTTTGCCAGGCCGATGAACAGCTTATGTGTTGGGCCTCATGTCGTGGGTGTTTTTTGATCTGAATAAATTAGTACTTTTGTAATTTTTTTGCCTTATGTCGCACATATTTTTTTATCTGAATAAATCAGTATTTTTTGATTTTTGTTTCAATCGTGCTTGTAATCAGTATTTTTGTAATTTTTTTTTCAATTTTATGCCAAGGAATTTTTTTTTAATATTACTTACTTAAGAAAGAAAAAAAAAGTCAAATGGGCCGGCCCAAAGTTGGGAGCCCAAAAAATGGGTGGTTGGGTTAGGTATCATCGATCCACAAACACTTCATTTCTTTTTCCTTTCTTTATTTTCATAAAGATAATATTGAACAATGGCAGCCGAAGAAGTTGCAAGAACTTATAAATTCAATGACTTTTAAACATTTCATCCCTTGGTTTTTAGTTGATTTTTAACTTGACTCGTCGACCTTAATCAATAAAATGAAGCCCAGCTTGGCCCTAATCGCATAAGTGAGTTCTAAAAGTGTGAACTCTACTTAAAGAATTCAGAAGAGCAGATTTAGAAAATATTATATTAAAAATGCATTAGAATAGTGACCTGATTAAAACCAGCTCTCTTGCTAGTGTTTTAATAAAAATCTGTTGTTAAAAAAAAAATGCTTCCATTTGTCGCGTGATACCGGTCTTGACAGTAGCATCAACCACCATAGAAATGTACTCATCCAAATTATTCAAATCCACCTGTAAATAAAAACAATAGAGCTATCTCAACATCCCCTTGTAATGAATGCCAGACATGCATAAACCCATAAACACTATGGATGATAAATAGCTCAAAAGAAGCTCAAGTATATTGTCATCACCATTTTTCAGAACAAAGTCAGGGACAGCCAGGAAGTGTAAAGGCCAAGCAGAGATCTTCAACTGGTGTGCCCCTAAACCTTAGGTTCAGTATTTCGTTTCTGTCATGTATCGACTCTAGGTACTGTTTTCGGCAAACAAGAGCTTGCAACGTCTTGCCAAACTCAGCATCAAATAACAAATTGTCATGTAAATCGAGTTCCTGAAATAAAACAGCCCACGTGCATCAAAACCAAATCAACATAGCATAGAAGTTGAATGGATACAATGGATCAAACAAGTTGAAAATTGCCTAACGGGCACTTTTAACACTTAGCAACTCCTAAAATCAGTTTACACCCTCCTTAGTTTTACAACCTACTATGTAGTTTATTAAAAAATAAATTATTGCAATAACAAAGTTTTACAATCATAATTACCTTATAATTGTTTAGCAGAATTTAACAAATGAAATAAAATTTGTTTCACTTCAAAACTACATAAAAGAAAAATATCATTTTTTTACCGGCAGAACCATTCTGACACTTTTTAACATGGATTTGTGCCTTTACATTGAAATAAAAAGCATCTTACCTGTCCAAGCATAAGCTTATAGAACGCTGATGAAAGAGGCTAGTCCAAAAGCCTCCCATCTTGAAGTGCTTTGGCAATTACACGACCAAGAAGACGGAAATGCTCGGTTATATTAGAGAACTGACTACCATCAGAAGAATCAACAGAGAGAGACCAAGGACGCGGAAACAATCCAAGGGGGCTAGAACTAGGTCTCCGACACCTTTGCTTGTATAATTTTTTGTACTCCACCCTGTAAAGCAGAAGAATAGAAGTGATCAAATAACCCACTTCAAAGTAGATAAATACACAAAAGTTGACAATGTTATAAAGGACAATCAAAGTTATTCATCAAGTTATGTCTTAGAAGTGAAGAACCAATACATTAGTATTTCACATACAAAAGATTATGTAGGACTTTAAGCCAGTATATTCTGTTGTGCACAAATATTCTATCGTTAAAGTGCCCAAATGATCTATAAACAAAAGGGAACTGAAGACAAAACATATATATCAGAGTAGCATATCACTTATTAATTTTTATTCGAGATAGCATATCATATCATTACAATAACTGACACAGTAACTATTTAAAACATCTCGAAGTTACGAACAGGAATAAAGGGTCAACTGAACACATTTTGACCCGTACCTACCCATTTGACCTATACCCAACCCCACCCCACCAGTTTTATAAACTTTGAGATACGCGTATCAACAACAGCATAGACACAACAAAAGTATATGCAGAAGTGTCCAAAGGCGGCTTGAGTACACAGCTACCACAAATGAGCAGCAAACACATGTAAGTAGCAGGTACATGATGAACATGTGCATGCAAAATTAAACCGATTTTATGAGAAGCTAATAAGACAAGCACAACTTCAAAAAAAACAAATTAAAGCCTAAAAAAGAGGTCCCTAAAGATATCTATGGTTTTTGCACCTTATAAGCTTTCAATATAAGATCTCATTGTTTAACCTTGATTCACAAGGTTAGCAATCTTTACCTTGTGGGAACATTACATTCCTTCTCAGGAGTCATATATACATAATGTCATATTGGCCACTCTTGGCATCCCTTAATCCACTTGTGTTGGTCTGGGCAGAAGAGAGATGCTCGGCTTTAATACCCCTCTGTTTCAAAGCCATAACCTATAAACAAACACCATATCTGTTAACGTTAACTTATTTATTAGGCCATTGCTGCATACCGAATTACATATCTATGATGTTTTGAAGTGTGCTAAATTTTAATTACATTGATTCAGGGTAGACTAGTATAAGTAGGTTCGTAGAACACTCCCCTGAGTTAAATTTCAAACTTACATTCTTATGAACTTTGGATATTTACATGGCAGGTCAAACAATGGTGCTAGACTACATGATACCAATTCTCTTTAGTCTTATTTATAGATCACAGAACTGCTCACATATCATGTTACTTAAGCACTTAAGCCAATTCTCTATAAAACGACCATATATAAAGAAGCGGGTTAAGCATTTAAGCAAATCACAACAGTAAACCACATAGTAATTCAAAACTAAATAACAACAACTGAAATAAGCTGTTAACATAATCAGTAACTCTCACACAATCAATCTATCTATATTATGTATATACAACGCATTAAAGTCTAAACCAATTTGTCATTTTGATTTGCATACCATATCTAAAGTCTAAACCAATTCGTCACAGAAGCATCAAAGAAAATAGATAATGACCATTCACAAATGCACTCTATCAACTTGAACTTTAAACTCAAATTTGCAACAATAATACATTTCATTCACCCTAAGAATCACAACGTCATTTTGATTTTCATACCATATCTAAATTCTAAACCAAACCTAACCAAACTCTATGCCTAAAGAATTCATCTCAAATGCATTAAAGCACATAAATTATCACCTAAAACTTGAAGCATTTCTAAATCAAAAAAACCATATAATCGCCATCTAAAACCTCTATAATAACTAATTTTCCAAACAAAAACCGCATAAACAAACGCAATTCCCGTCCGTCAAGGATACATATCTCAACCAGAATACACTCCACACTAGTAACGTCAAGTGATAAACCAAACCTAACAAACTAACAGCAAAATCACAATAACAGCAACAGGTTTAAACCTAACCTAACATACAATCTAAGTCAACATGATGTCATCAATAGATCAGTAAACCATAACCTAACATACAATAACAATAACAATAACTGGTCAAGATCATCATCCAATCACATTAGTTATGAAATCGAACAAAATTAGTATTACAATCAGCCAAACACGCATAAACTCAAAGGAAGATTAAACACACATGGATGGTGGCGATGTGGTTGACGGCAACGGCGGCGGCGAACGGCAGGCGGACGATGGCGATCGAACAGTGTGTGATATTTTAGAGAGAATTGAAAGTGTGGTATTTTTAATAAGGTTTTAAATTTTGAGAATTTATTTGTTACGGGAAAAATAAAAGTGAAGTTTTAAATGTCTTTGAAGAAATTTGCGGTTAATGTATATGCATTTTGAGATGGACAAGGATCCTCTCATGTTCATTTGAACGTAAGAGATAAAGTTATGCATGCTGGTGATTGTATATTGTCACGTCATTATTAATGACAATGTACAATCACTACATGCATAATTTTATCTCTCATGTTCAAATGAATATGAGAGGATCTTTTCCTTTTGAGATTTGGATAAAAATATACAGTATCATCTAGCTACTTGTAAAATGAGTTTTTTCATAGGAATTTATCAGTTGGAGTTTTTATTGTTCGGGTAATACCCTAATGAACTAATACCGAAACTGAACCAAAAACAACCGAATCGAATTTGAATTTGTGACCGAATCGAATTTGCCAAAATTGCACCGAAATGAATTAAATATTCATTTTTCGATTTGATTATGATTTTAGCAATCTAAACCGAAAATCAAATTTATATAAATATGTACATTTTTAAATAAAAAAAACTCTTTCCTAGTATAAATGTAACATTTTTTAAGCTTGAAATTTTTTTGGAGCTAAAAATGTATATAAATAAATAATAATTAATCAAAGTTACATAATTCGGGTTATTCGGTTCGATTTTTGATTATGGGGGTTCGCTTTTCGATTATTCGATTTGGTTTTCTGTTCAATTTAATCCAATTTAGATTCGGAGACTATTTTCAGTTATGAAAACTAAAAATAATGTTAAATTTGAAAGCAATATTAGATTCTAGGTATTTAGCCTACTTGTTTTCTATAGTAGTAAATTATAATACTACACATTTTAGGTTTAAAACGACACAGTTTTGCCCCATGTGCACTGTTCAACTTAAGCACTGTAGCACTGTTACAGTGCTACAGTGCTGGCCCAAAAAATTTGGCCCGGCCCATTTTTTTTTTTTTTTATTTTTTATTTTTATAAATTTGTTGGCACAAAATAGGGAGGAAAAAAATGTTATAAAAGTACTGACGCATTCAGATAAAAAAATACTCGCGGTAACATTTCCGAATTGACT
>BQNB010002220.1:96874-127565 GCA_026074375.1 Tanacetum coccineum
AGTGCACTGGAAGGGGTATATTAGTGCACTTTAAGGGGTTCAGGAAAAATAGTGCACTTGAAGGGTCCTTCAGTGCACAAGAGGGTTTTGACAGATTGTTTGTCGATCTTGTTTTTGTCGTAAAATCTAAACCGTAAAGAGTTAGAAGGTATGTTTTATATCGTTGGAAAGCTAATTGAGTCTACTTTAAGTTAATGACACTTTTAAGGGTCGAATGTTAATGTGTTTGTGTCAGTTTATCAAGGAGTGACACAAGGTCATTTCCGGTCATGCGTTTGAGCAAAAGTTTTTGATTTTTGGTCAAATTTAGAGTCGGTAAAGGGGCGTTTCAACATGTCCTCGCCAATGTTCCTGCTCAAAAGTTACTCATATCGTAGCCCCGGTCAAAGTTCGAAAAGGTGTTATTTTGTCGTGTAGCGGGGTTTTACTGTGGACATTTGTGTCATCGCCGAAAGTTGGTCGGCTGAACTTGTTTTTCTTGTAGTGAACTGTTAGCTTTTTAACCAAGCGAAGAAAAATTAGGATATTGAGGATTAGGGCTGAGCAAAACAAATCGAAAACCGCACTAAACCGAGCCGAACCGAACCGATCGAAACCGAAACGACCATTTTCGGTTCGGTTTTGTATATTTATGTTTTTCGGTGACGGTTTTGCTCGGTTCGGTTCGGTTTCGGGTTAAAACCAAGAAAAATACGCCTAAACTGTCTATTCGGTTTGGTTTTTCTCGGTTTTGGTTCGGTTTCGGTTTTGCTCGGTTCACTTCGGTTCGGTTTTCGGTTCATATTTTTCTCAAAGTCGGTTTTCGATTTGATTCGGTTTTTCTCGGTTCGGTTCGGTTCTGAACCGATGCTCAACCCTACCACTGTAATTTTGTTGCTTTTAGAACTAACCCCAATAATTGGGTGAAGTTTAGTGATGAACGGTGTAATTTACTCTATCTTCTATGAAGCAACATGTTCATTGTCCACTTACGAAAAATTCTACCATGATTAACAGTGCATGTACCAATATTAATCAAAATCATTCATAGTGCATCCTAGTAATGTCACTTAACATGACTTTTAGTGCAAATACCATTATCTACGCAATGTCACTTAACATGAAATTTAGTGCAAATACCATTATCTGTCACAATCATTCTTAATGCACCTAGCATTAACCAATTGGGTTAGCTCAGTTGGTCACCAAGATTCTTTAGGGGCTTGGGGAGGAGATGTTTGGCTAGGGGAGGTCTCAAGTTCGAGTCCCACCCGGGACTTTTACCCCTTAAGGCGAAATATGAGGAAGTACAGGCGGGTTCAGGGTACAACATACTGCCCAATTGGATGTCACTACTGGACCTGAACCACTAATAACTAACAAGCCGTTTTAAAAAAAAAGAAAAAAAAGAAATGCACCTATCATTACTATCTCATCAGAAGGATAAAAAAATACTAGCATACAAGCATTATCACCTTGTACAAGTTACAGACAACGACTAAAGTAGTAAGGCCCGTTTGGTGTGCCGAATGCTTTTGAAAGAGTTGTAAGTTGTCAAGGTGTTAGGAACATTTATATAGAAATGAATGTAACAATAATTTACCACAAGTTCGCATTTATTATTATTTTCCGCCATACACCATCGCTTTACGTGTGTGTTCATCTAGTTTAAACATATATGTGAAAATACAATGACTCAAAATATCCGACAGAAATTACAATTCATTGATTATAGCAAAACAATACTATCTATGGTAACTAGTGGCGGAGCTTCATATTCTTTTAAGGGTATACAAATTTATTTTAGAGGTATGCTACATTCACAAAGGTTTCACAAAAGAATTTTTCACAAAAGGATTTGACATGCATTGATAGGATGGTAGAAAATTAAAAGGAAGAGAGAGAAATGAATAAGATGATTTAATTGGTGACAAGTCATTTTATGAAAGTTTGTTTGTAAAAATTTTGTGAATGTAGCATTTTCCTTTATTTCAGGGGGCAAGCTAGTAAATTTTTATACTAAATCGCAAGTACTCAACAAAAGTAGTCTACTTTTCTACATGGTATTTTAAGTTGTTGCAGGGCGATCACCCTCTTTAGTCCTCACATAGCTCCACCATTGATGGTAACCAACATGTCTTTCATCGTTCTCTTAAATAGAGCCTCGGTCGTCTTTATGTGTTTTCGTTGAATAGCGTATTATCGATCACAAATCTGATGGAACTATTTGAAATATTTATTTACAATATTTGATATTTAAAATTTTTTTTATATAAAAGATTACATCATTTCGAAGTTTTCTATCAAATTGAATCATATGAATTTAAAAATTAGACCAATCAGAACGCTTGATTTTGCCACGTAGGCAAAATCGTGTGATCTGATTGGTCAATAAAAAGTCAAAATTAAATCGATTTGGTCAAAATTAAAAATTTGTGGTGGAGAAATATGACGAGAAAAAAAACACATAAAAATATATGTGTCTAATTTGTGAAGAAAAAAACTTGAAAAAAGTGGAGGTAATTAATTAAAAATTTAGTGATTTTTAATTTTAAATAAATTATATGGAGTTAAGTGTAAATTTATAAATTTATATGTTTTATTATAACTTTAAAAAATAAACAAATAACCCCTTAAACTTTATACCCGTAGACTTTATATTTTAAAATATTACAAACGTAAACAATTTTTTACTTCCAAACAAAGATTTAACAGTATCTAATCACATCCCAAATCTACCCGAAGACTTTTTGATGGATTTTTCATTGTCGGTCTGAAATTATGTTGTACAACCAAATAGAAAAACACCGAAGCACATAAAATATCATAAATTAATAAAAAGGGTTTTTTAGCTATTCATTGATGTGTTTGGAAGAATTGCATTTTTTTTCTTTTTGTTTAATACGTACTAAAATTCTAACATTTAAATTTCTCAAAAAGTCTTTATTCCATTGACATGTATGTATGCCTATAAATCATATATAACAATCTAGGCTACTTTTATATCTTAAAAAAGTGTTGGTGACGGAAAAATGGGTAAAACTCTTTTTATATTTGTATATGTATTAAAGATATACAATAGGTAAATCTTTGTTTGACCAAAACATATTGTATGTACGAAACATAATACTTATTTGAGTTTTTTAGCTTTCTATATTCTATAAATATTGACGATTTTGATAACTCAACTTGATGCTTTTAAATTCGATTGCGAAGCTAAATTTTTACATGTTTTAACACAAAGTGTGACCATTAATCTTAAGTATAGCTGACTCAATAATGCAACTAGAATCATAAAACATATACAATATCAACTGCATACCCAACGGTAAGATAACCAGCCTTCCAAAGTGGAGGTCAATGGTTCGAATATAACGAGGAGAAAACTAATCCCCTTGTGGCCTCGAAGGTTCACATGAGCCGACTTCGGGCTACCTAAAAGAGTAGTTTTGTAGAGATTAGTCGGCTCACAATGTCGAGTTAGTTAACAGGTAAATCAAAAGAAAAAAAATTAGTAATTATCCTCAAGCTCATATAATATATATAAGATATGAATCTATTCTCTTCATATGATTTCGATAATACTCTATAACATAACTTATAAAACAAAATAAAAATAAAAATCATACATGTATTTAAAAAAACATAATGTCTAAACCCCGTGGGCATTAAAACTAGTTGCAAGAGGTTAAAATTTGACAATACGAAGTCAAGTTCACTATAAATAATGGAGTGTGAGAACGTAAGAGACACATTATTGAGAAAGCAGAAATGGCACCATCCAAGTTTCTCATTTTCTTTCTTTCTTGTTTTCTCTTATCTTTTTCTGTTATTGCTAGAAAAGAGAACCATTATCATACCCTTCAAGTAAGCTCTTTACTACCATCATCTACTTGTAATCCATCCACTAAAGGTTCGTACATATTCCCTTAATTACAAACTCTAATTTCTCTATACAACGCGCACACGCACACAAACTTGACACGACATATATACTTGTTTCTATTTGTATACGCGTGTGTGTGTAAATGTGTATGTATACGTATACTAGTGCATGTATGTGTCATGTGTTAGCCTACTTAAATATGTGATAAGCTCCTCCCATGACAAGTAATGCTTTTTACCAGTTGCGGTATGTTAGAGACCGATTTGAGATGGTCAGTCTCCCAAGAAATAGATACAAGACGAGATGAAGGCCCTTTGAGAGGGCGAGACTCCAAGAAATATAAAGAGAGAAACTAGAGACTTTTCAACAATTTTCTTTCTGCCTTCTTAGTTAACACAACGCTACATATATATATAAATAGGATTGCAAATGCGGTTACCAAAGAAACTTAACTGTTTTTACGTAACCCACTGCTCACTTAGTCTAGAAACTAAAATACATGCCTGCATGGGAAATGCTAAACTAATTACATGGAATGAACTTCCTAACTATTTCCTCCACTGCACTTCTTTAAGAATAAAAGAAACTGCAGTAGTTCGGTTCTGTCTTTAGGAGATCCGGAACGTATCACAGTAAGTCTGATATTTGTAGTCACGTACTTAGAAACATACAATATATATAATCGGAATAAAAATTACATGTATCAATGCGTAATAAACGTCTCTCAAAACAAAGCACTTCACTAGTATCACTACAATTAAGCTATATGAATTAAAACTTAAAAGTTAACTAGTTATAAACTATGAAAAGGTAAAGAAAAAAAAAAAAACAACAATTACCTGTTAGAAATTTGTTGTTGAGATACTAGAACATGAGAAGAAGAACCCCCCCTAAATTGTTTATGTAATTTCAAATTTGGGGGAAAGTAGATAATTAGGTCTTTTGATTTGAGAAATCTAGAATGAATAACGTCAAGGCGAACTCGTATTGTTCTTTTTTGGGCGGTTAAAATAATAAAGTAATGGCTAGTAAGTTTGTAGAGTCAATAAGTTTGTAACTTGGTAATTTGGTAAAACTCGTATCGACACGGTATCCTACGGGATTCTTACGCGCGAGTGTTTTTCGAATCTACTTTCTGATCCACCTCTGATTGATGCGATCTACGCCGATCCTACGACGATTTTTATCAGGTTTGGAACGTAAGATCGTACGATCTTACGTGTAAACTCGCGAGTTTGACAGCCTTGGTTCCATCCGAACATTGATATGTTCGCGAATGTTAGCGCTAGCGGGACCGATAGCGCTACTGCAAGCGACCTGATGCCACGTCGTGGCATCGAGGAACGTTGTTGCGTTTATTGGATTTGGTGTTTGTGATGTTGTCATCTTGAGATGTGATTGGGTGTCGTCATGTTCGGTGTTCTTAGTTTCTTGTGTAGTGGAGTCATTTTTGTTACTTTTGGAATAAGTGGTTATATGGTTATATGGTTTTTTTAATGTGTTTCAGCGGGAAGATGAAATGATGTAATTCTTTTATTATATAAAAGATTTGTCTTGGTCAAGCATCTTTATCACCAATAATTGCTATAGTAACTTTGACTAAGTAGTACATTCTTAATCAAAAGTCATTCATTTCACATGCTGCCTGTCGCAAACTATTCACATGCAAAACTAAGGATAAAAAGCAGTGTTTTGAAACCCGGTTCGACCCGGCCGGGTCAACCGGTTGAACCGGTTCCGGCCGAAAAAACGGGTCAAATTAAACCGGGTTTCATATTTTCGAAACCCGGTTTGACCCGCCGGGTTTGGCCGGGTTTGGAGTGACCCGGGTCAACCCGGGTCATGAGACCCGGCCGGGTTTCGGTTTTTTCGTATTTTTTTTATAAATAAAACATGTTAATTGTATATATTTGCGACGTAATTTTAATTTTACATGTTATATTTGTTAATAAATAGTGTTTAGGCTTAATATATGGAATATTTCATGATTTATATACATACTTTCTTTCTAATTATTGAAAAAATATATATATATATATATATATTTTATAAAACCGGGTTGACCCGGCGGTCCAACCGGTTGAACCGGTAACCCGGTGACCCGGTGACTCGACCGGGTCAATTCAAAACCCGGGTTTCAAAACATTGTAAAAAACAAAAAATGTATCCTCACACTTTTTTATGCCACTATAAATAAACTTTACTTATTAGATTTCTACCTACACTTTTAAATGAAAGAAAAACACATAAAAATTTTAGTGACACTTTATTTCTATTTTTACTAACACTTTTTTTTTTACTTTCAGTGACATTTTTTAAAAATTTGAAAAAACGAGTCGGAATTTAACCCGCGCGTTGCGGCGGGGGCTAATTTGTTAATCCGGCGTGTTGGTTAAAGTTTTTTTTTTTTGGGTTTATTTGTTCGGTCTCATTTTTAATAGTTTTTTTTCTCATATTAAATGATAATTGCGCGTTATTGCGGCGCATTTTTTCTTTCTTATTGTATTTTGTATTAAATGATAATCGCACGTTACTGCGACGCATTTTTTCTTTCTTATTGTATTTTGTGCGGATTTAGTTTTTTCGGTCTCATAACATCCCGCCATTGTAGTTAATAGGTTTTTTTTTAATAAAGGAGATTTTTTTTTTTACCCAGGCCGATAGAAAGTTGTAAATAATTAAAAATAAAAGCACGTCTCGTAATTTTTTGTCCTTCTTATTTTTAGCGAAAGAAGTGGGGGTGGGAGGGATTATAAAGTTTTTTTTTTTGCCGATGAAAAGTAACCATGTGAAAAAAAAGGAAAAAAAGTTGGGCTAGATAATGGACTAAACTTAAAAAAAAAAAAATACTTGGGCCGAGCCAAAGTAGAGTCAAAAAAAAAAGTTGGGCTAGATGTTGGACTAAACTTAAAAAAAAAATACTTTTTTTTCAATTTTGGGTCGGTTTTTTTTTTTTACTTTGGGACAAATTTACGTATGTCAGAAGCATTGAAATATTGGGCTCGTTTTGTTCGCAATTCGAGAATCTTTCCGCGTGCGTTTTGTAAAGTTTTTTTAAAATTTTGGGTCGGTCGTTTTTATTTTATTTTTTTACTTTGGGCCAAATTTACGTACGCCAGAAGTGTTGAAATATTAAACTCTTTTTGTTCGTAATGCGAAAATAATTGCGCGTGTATTTTGTTATATGATATCGTAAATAGTTAAAAGTTGAGGGTCCGTTTTGTAATTTTTTTTTTACTTTGGGCCGGATACTGTAGCATTTACTGTAGCATACTGTAGCAAATTGGGCCGGATTTACTGTAGCAATTACTGTAGCAATTGGGTTGCTACAGTAATTACTGTAGGTCAAAGGTTCGGTCAGACGTTTGTGAATTGAGATATATAGTAATGTGACATAGTTTCGTTACACTTTTGGTCCAAAAGACATAGTTTCGGTTCACTTTTAGTCCAAAAATTTTAGTGCAAATTCACGGGATTGGACTAAAAGTGGACAGAAACTATGTTTTTGGACCAAAAGTGAACCTTTTTTTAATTTTGGACCAAAAGTGAACTCGCACCAAACCACAAGGATTCAATAATGTACTTAACTTGTTTTTTATAAAAGTTTTAGTAGATGAGCATTTCTCATTTAGAGTAATATCAAGTTGTGTATTATCTTTTACGTAAACATAACTCAGAAAAAAACACTGTAAAACACATTCGCAACACTTAGAAACTAGACTCGCTTATAAAATACTCAAAGCCCATACACTACACACATTGTTCGCACTAATCTCGGTGTTGTTGATCAAGCAACTCATAAGCTTTAGCGTCTAAAGAGGCTATGGTGGAACCCCGTCTACAACTTGGTTATACCATATGTTCTTACAAGTGTAAAACACCGTTAGGGCTATAACTTAGTTATACCTTAAAGTACATCACAAAATCAATTAAATTTATTTTTTGGTTAATTGCTTAGAAATGTATTTTTCTTGTCACTTTTTCTACTTTTATGTAGTGAACAATGTTTTTTTTCCTTCTTTAGACATTTACTTTTGAATTTTGTCTTCTTCGTGTATGTTTTGACTTGCCCAAGCCTTAGCTGGTTAGTCTGTATAATTCATTTAATTCAACTGCCAATATGACGGTCACATAAGCAAATCATATTGGAATTTATCAACCTCAATCTATAAACATATTTCATATTCATGTAAGTACGTATCATATCCCCAAACATACTCTACTTCTTAGAGTAACATCGAGAAGGATAAGATGAAGGCTGCATTTAAAAGTTTTGAGAGAAAAAAAGGGTTGGGGCGTGCCAAAGTGGGGAAGATGGTGGTAAATATAGGTTTAAAGCTCTTACTTGACATGGAAGCTAGGTAACTTGTTACACGTTGGAGCTATGGGTTGGATCGGTAAAAACGTACACAAAGAAGATAAGATTCATAAGTTTTTTAAGTTTGAGAGAAGAAATGGGTTGGGGTCGTGACAAAGTGGGGAAGATGATGGTAAAGTTAGGGTGTGTTTGTTTTGTAGATGGGTTAGGTGTCGGTTTGGATTCGGATTTGCATTTGAATTTGGTGTAGGATTTGAATTTAGATTCGTAAGTGAATATTAAAATTTGAGGTTGAAATATAGTATTAGAGAGATGGGTATGGTGACGAATGTGCATGCCAAAATGACGTGGAGGCCGGTTTGGCGCCGCCAAAGCCGCGCCACCACATCGTTGGAGGGCGCCAATTCTCTCTAAGCCACTGAATTGGCGTACGCCAATTTGAGATTTGGACAAAAAATGTGAACGTTGGCCCTATTAACGGTAAGAATTCAAATATATATATATACTAGTTTCAAAGCCCGCCCACTTCGAAATTTTAATTAAGAACAATGGGTTATTAAAAGAGTTATAAAAAATATTAACATATGATAATTGAATTAAAAGAACTCAAATGTCAATCTAAAATGAAAGTTTGTATCAAAAACAAAATAAAATAAATCTTGTACACTCGAAGCATATATAAAACCTTTTTTTAAACGATGTTGGTAATCAGTTGTGTCCGTTTTGTCGCGGCACAAAGCCTCCAATCCCTTCTTGCTCTCCGCCCTTGAATTGGACATATATAGTTGTCCCAATGGAATGTGTGGTTTCATGTGTTTATTTCTAAAACACAAAAACATGGGTATGCTCGTGAAACGGTTTAAAATTCATAGAATAGTGCGGTAAAGAACCTGTTAATTGATTGTTCTGCACATGACTGCCAAAAACAAAACATCATTAGAAATCTACAATGATGCACGAAAACATATATCTATCCATGTTTGTTTAGTTGATGAAGATTAAGTATATGAGTAGTATCAATGGTAAAAGTTACAATCTGGAAATGCTTGACAATGAACTTAGTGAATTGGGTAGATCTTCGGTTAAGTTGTAGTTTGAAAGATATATGCACCATCATGTAGCAAGAAACTTGACAATACATAATTCGTGTATTTCTTAGTGGCGCTAAATGAATTTTTTTTACTATGTGAGCAACTCCTCGCCACCATCATCTTTAAGATACCTTAATCAAAAAACGCAATGTTGAAGGCTCTATTACCAAATGATAATTGATATAATCAGTCAATCTGTAAACTGTCAACATACATCCTAAATTAAAGTGTGCCAACCTTATGCAAAACAAACCATGAACTACGATGTTATAAAGAATTCAACACAAGTAATTTTTTTGGCATTTCATTGAACACTTAAGGTGCATAAACTCTAGTAATATGTTATTGTCTATTACTAAAACATGTATCACCTAAAATAGATCCAAACACCCATTAGACAATCACTTTAATATTAACCAGTTAAAACTTCATCAAAAAATGAAGAAAATAAATAATCAAAACGTTGCCTAAAAACAGAATGAAAATCAAAACCTCAAATAAAATTCAAAATCTTTAAGCTATAAACAAAATCATCAATTGTTAATCTTTTATCAGTCACGAAATTAATCTTCATCAACTAAACAAAATTAATTGTGATTTCAAAACAAACATGGATAGATATATGTTTTCGTGCATTAAATTCCACATAAGAACAACTCTAGAAATTGAATGAAAAACAAAATTAATATCGAAGTAGTCAACTGCTTACCTGTGTTCTTGTGATTAAAACCCTGATGAATTAACCAAACAAACTCCTCCATGCTAATTTTTAATTTGGTTGCTTCAATTTTTTTATGAAATTAAGGGGCGGTATGAATTTGAGGGTTTGATTGATTGAGTACTATTAGGTTTATTTAGGGTTTTGAATTTCATAGTGGGTAATTCTAGGAATGAGTTGCAGCATATTATTGATCGAGTCAAAACTGAAGAATAAAGTGAAAGCTCAAAATTATAAGAGGCTATTAAAGAATCTACAAAGTGACCATAATACCCCTCATTTTACATGTAGTATTGCCTAGTCACTAAAATGTCTCCATTTTACCCTTTGAGTCAGCATTTACACAACTTAGTCATCATGCCTAGTCAACATGAACTAATTCATAACTTGCCTATTAATATAGGAAGATTATATATAATAATATATATATATATAATAATATATATATATATATAAATATATATATATATATATATATATATATATATATATATACATATATATATATAGTATACACTTTATAAAAAAACTCCATTTTAACTAAAAATTTCACACACTTCTCTACCAAAAACACACTTTTATCCTGAAAATTTCATACACTTCTATCCCGAAATGTCTTTATCGTCCAAGAAATCCAAGCATAATATTCAAAAAAATTCAAAAACAATGTGACGAAGACGATGCGGCTCGTCAGGAGGCTATTTTCAGTGTAATCACGTTGTTTGAGCAAGCACACGAGGTAAAAGAAGATATGTGTAACACCCTCAAACCTGAGTACGCATCGGAATGTTGAATATCCGAGGGCATTACTTTATGGATCAATTGCACAAGATCTGAGAACGACTACTAAACGTGTCATTTAGTAAAGATACATTGGATTAACAAAATACTTGTTTGTTACATAAGCCCATGGCTTCAAATTGTTCAACAATATAAATAAAGACTTCGGTTTATAACAATTGTCCCCAAAATGTAATAAGACCCCAAATATTAAATGGTGACTCTTCAATTATTGACTTCCAATGTATCATCGCACCTCGTGCCTTATTGACCTGAAAAACATGCTTAAAACGTCAACATAAAGTTGGTGAATTCATAGGTTTATGTAAATCAATTGTAGGACCGCAAGATTTCCATGTGTATGATTAAGCAACAGATGCAAACATCATAAAAAGTAATTACATTTTCCTAAGCTCATGACACTGAAGCTCGACATGTATGAATGCAATATATTGCCAATAAATGCCCGTGAATGATGTTCTAACCCGCAACATCCCAAATCCGACATGGTATACGTTCGTTCCTAGTGATAGCTAATCACCCGAACGAGGATTGTCAATCCCAAATAGATCTATCTATAACATTCGCGCTCACAATCCAGTAATTGACAGTTCATGATAAAGGGCTCAGTGGGTTATCGCTACTTAGGCAAACACGTAATCATTGTATAAAATGTACACTTGCGTTCAATTTGTAAAACAAAGCATGTTCTCACCCCAAGGATGTAAATCATTTAAATAATTGTAAAACATAGGGCTATGAACTCACCTTAGTAAATAGTCCTCTGAAATGATAATAGATATCCAAGTATGAATCACACCGTCAAATACCTAAGTAAATACGGCCAGTCTTAGTCTACAAATTTAGGCTAAAGACTTAATGTATAAACTACAATAAATTGCTAGTTTATATATACTGTTATCACTTCTGTAGTGGTGTACGTGTTTAATGTATTAGAAATTGTTGATGGCTCTTGGAAAGGTATAAGATTTTACACGTTCCAGTATACGTGTAAACGTTTATTAATATATATCCATATTTATTAAATCGTGGTTTAACTTGTTATAATATTTGATAAATATATAACTCGTCTGATTCGTTAAGTGTTTATAAAAATCACTTTTGTTTACAAAATACCCTTAAGTTTCTTGTAATTACAAAACAGCCCCAGGGTATATAAAATATATACTATTTTACATTCCAAACCCTCAAGTTTCAATAATTACACTTTTAGTCCTTTAACTTTACAAAGTTACACTTTAGGTCCTTATAGGTTTGAAATAGCCCCCTAGTTTCCAGAATTGACAGAAACAGTCCCTGGAATTGTCAAATTTAGTAAATGATTATTTTGACCCTTAAGTTTATAAATTGGCACTTTTAGTCCTTCGACTTTGTAAAATTGCATTTTTACTCCAATTAAATCCCAACAAGTGGCATTATATTTAATTAAGTCCAAATAAGCCATATAAGCTGCCCTATCTTATAAATAAGCTTTAACGAACTTATTTTGGCTTAATGGGCCTTATTGGGCCCATTAAAGTCCATTAAGTGTTCTAAGGGTCCATTTAAGTTTTAAAAAGCACAAATGCCTCCATTAAGCTTATTCAAGTCTGTTAAGTTGTAAATAAGCTTGGGGGAGCTTATTGGAGCTTATTCGAGCTTATTGGGATCGTGAGCCCAATAACTCAAACCCGAAGGGTTTTTAATGTCCATTAAGGTTTAAATGTCATGGCCCAACTTATTTTATAGCCCTTAATAAGCTTCATTGGGTCTGTTTTTGGTTTGGCTTATCAAATAAGCAAATAACCTTCGATATTGGGCCTTAGGATCCAATATGAGCTCGTTAAGTCTTTTAGGCTTTTTGGCTTATTCACTAAAGGTCCATTAATGTTAGTTAGGTCCAATAAGTTCATTAAAACCTTACAAATTCACCAATAAGCTGATTAAGCTTATCGTGAGCTTATTGGCTCGCGTTGGGCTCACGATAATAGGCTACAAGCCCAATGAGGGTTCGGGTTGGTTTCTAAAATACATACCATGATATACTAGGCCTATAAAAGCTTAATAAGCACCTAGGCTTCCTATAAGTCCGAGAGTGCTTATTTATAAGCTGTGGGCTCACCGGCTTAGTTTATTGGGCCCATTTGGTCCTCTTCGTGGCTATTAGGCTCGAAAGGCCCCATAGAAGCCTACTCATGCATGCTTGTCATATTACAAGTCTAACAAGGTCCCTAGCTTATACAATAAGCTCGAATGAGCTTATAAATAAGCCTTGGGCCTACGTTGTTAGGCTTGTTGGGCCGGTGGGGCTCACGTTTGGTTTACACGTGATTTTAAATGGCCCGTTGCTCTCCTAGCAACCCGCGTAAGGTTTGAAAGTGCTCTAGTGCCTATAGGTCATTTGTTCATCCCATGTACACGTTGCGTTTTACATGCATGTTTTTAGATGTTTCGTATATACTTCCCCAAGCCATCGTATCTTGTTTACAACAAAAGTTTAGGTATAGTTTTATTTGTTTTACGTGTATAGGGTCGTATCCCTACCTTAGTTTCTTTACTCGACGTTTAAAGGTTACGGGACACCATGACAAGTGAAATGAGAAACCAAGTATATTTTGAAAACGTATAATCTTAGTTGTGAACTTACAAGGGTCTTAGTATGTTGGTTCGTGGATTTGAAGATGACACAAAGCGTTTACACCCAAACGTGTAATATTTCGTAAGCTTCAAAGCTAGGTTTACCCAATCTTTAGCTCGGAGGTTTCCTTGGCCTCATTATGTAACCCTTTGTTATGTTTTCTTGGTTTGAATGAGGTAAATGCGTATGTTGGGTTGTGTTTTGAGAGCTGACGCAAGGAGAGGAGAGAGTTTTAACTTATTTAAGTGTTTATGGTTTCTAAGAGTGTATAATGGTAAGAGTAAGTGGGTATTTATAGGCAATGTGGCTAGTTAACTCTCCTAGTTAGACAAACAAAACCAAACAAGCCCTAGGTAGTGGTATTTGGGATTTCTAGTTAACTACACATGGTTTTCTTACTAAACCACTTAGTACAATTCTTAATTGCAAGATAATGGTACATAATCTTCCAAGATTACAAAATCTTATGATTTGTGGGGCTTTTCCTTGGTTAACCGCGGACAAAGGGATCAAAGCAAGGGAAATAGGTATTAACCATTGGGTAACTAGCTAGTAAGAGACCATTAGGACAAGTTTTAATTAGTTAGATGAAGTACTAGTACTCTTAAAGATCATGACAAGATTTTCTAGCTAGTTAATCACAAGGGACGATTTATATGTGGTTTAACTTACCCCTATTTGGCCTTGGTGGTTTATTAACATACTGATTGTATAATTTTTATGTTTATGGATTATAAGTGGGTATTGGTTTGAGCCTAGGTAAGTCTAGGTATTTCCGGGGTGTGTCCAAATGTATTTTTGTTGCAAAACGTAACCCCTTTACGTGACCAATAAAAATAAAATACGCCAAGTTGATAATTATCTTCTTAATAATTATTTATTACTTGGTTGATGCAAACCTTAATTTATTTGACGACCGTTTACATTAATTTATTATTTCTAGTCTACCCGATTTAGCTTAAAAGTAAATATTAAAAGTAAACGCGTGTCGGACCAAAATAAATAGTGACGAATAATAGATGTCGTAAAATGACCTGAAATTGAGAAATGTTACAATATGAGTAAACAATATGCGGAATGCAAAGAAATCTCGCTGGAAAGACATGCTCTACTTCAAAAAAATTTGGACGATGAAGCCTGGAAAGATTACCAGGTTAAGCAAACGTTGTTGGGTTGTGTGCAACAAATACAAGATAATATTAGTCACAAAATCCGTTGGATGCACAAAGAAAATAAATAGGATGATTTGTGTTTTCGTAGCGTAACGTAATATGTATTTTTATTTCAATGTCAAATTCACACACGGGGTTTTTTGGAAGATATTTATATGAACAAAATGAAACGAGGGAGGAAACTTATCCGTCCTTCATTTCATTCTGCATCATTATAAATATCCTCCAAAAAACTTCGTGTTTGAAATTCCATACGTTTGTGTTTTCGTGTATTTTTTTAATTTCGTATTGCCCATCTTTATTGTGATAGCAGATTTGCTATTCAAATTGCTGCTAATCATGTATTTCATGAGAAAACTAAGCACTATGAGATTGATCTTCATTTGGTTAGAGAAAAAGTTTTATCTGGAGTTATTAAAACTTTGAAAGTGGCTTCTGCAAATAATGTTGCATATATTTTTACAAAAGGTTTAAGTGTTGCTCAACACAATTTTTTTGTGAAAAACTTGGTTTGGTTGATATGTTCAGACCATGAGTCTAAGAGGGGGTGTTGAAATGTATATTTGTTTTATGAAGCCTCATGGTGTTATAAATGTGCAGTGGTCATTTCTACACTTTATTCTAACAGTTTAGTGTTTAGTTTTGTGTTTGTTTATATTTGGCAGGTTTCTAATTCTTCAAAGGCTGAAGTGAAACTTTTGGGATAATATATACATCTCATTCCCAGCTCTAGGGTTACCAGATCATCTCATTCTCTCTCTAAAATTGCTTAGTCTCTATCTCTTGTTCATATTGATATTTATTAACAAGATCATCTTGATCTTGATTAGTCTTAAGTATGGTATTGGAGATTATTGTAGTGAGGTATTATTGTTGTGAGTTCTTGTATAAGTGTTGCACCTGTTTGAGGACAACACATTGTCTCTTGTATTGTACAGGTAAGCACACGATTGTGGACTTATCTTCTATAGATGTAGTAATAAAATAAGCACGTGAGGTGGTTGGTTGAGTGCAAATCTGGTGTTGATAGTTTTGGGTGACTGATTTAGATAAATTTAAGAAAAAATTACATGTTTTGTCCTTATCTTTTACGCCAAATGACATGTTTCGTCCCTATTTGATTTTAATTACTCAGTTCGTCCCTAATTTTGAAACTAATAACCCTCATGATCCCTATTTTGAATGGTTGTTATCTTTTTTCATTAAGTCCGATTATTGGAAGGGTAGTTTCGTCCTTTCCAGTACAGTCATTCAATCCCTCACCCTTTTATTTAATAGCCCCACCTAATCCACCAATAACTTAATAACCCCCCCCCCCTCTTTTATCATCATCAACAACAACAACAACACATTACATGAAAACCTAATTTAACCACCCATCAAATCAAAAACCAACACATTACATAATAAGGATTAAAATTATCAATTCCAACAACACTATCACCTTTTTTTTCAAACTAACAGCAACGTTGGCCCCCACAAACCCACAAGTACCAGTCTGTAAGATTGTGTCATCCTCGATAAAATGGTCCTTTAAGGAAGAATCTTTACGAAAATAGGATACTCTTATCACACTGGAACTGGTTGTAGAGGTACTGAATAATTGCACCGTACCTGGTGGTGAAAATTGCCGGAAAAGGTAAAGATTTTGGGTATATGAGAGTCTTGTTTCACGAAATGAAAAGGAAAGGTTTGTTAGTCTCATCAGACACATGGACGATTATGATTTTGCAGTATGGTCGAATTGGTTTGATTGAAATTGCTCTCAAAATTTTCATTTCCCTTTGTGGGAAATAGGGCAGAAAGGTCAATGAAGCTATAGACATGTATATGGAGATGATTCAAGCTGGAATTGTAACTGACAAAGAATTGCTTGAAATATATCTCGAGTTTTTATGTGAAGTTGATGATGTGTTGGAAGCTAAAAGATGTGTTGATAATGTGGTGGTGAAAACCTAATTTTTTGTTGTTGCGGTACAATAGATCTAGGATAAGGTTTGGGGATTTTTAGGGTTTTTTTACCGACGGTGGAGGGGTGGTTGATGGTGATGGTGGTGGTAAGGAGGTGGTGGCGGTGGTGGCGGCGACGGTGTAGATAGGGAGTGAGATAAACGGAAGCTCATTCATCGTCGAAAATGGTTTTCTTGATTTTCCGATGAAGTTTTCCGGTGAGTGCGGGGCATGTCAAAGGAGATGAGGTCAAAGGAGATGACTGAGAAATAAATGAAGTGATAAATATTTATTCAAAATTCGAGGTTATTTTGGAATAGGTAGGTGGGTTAGGTGGGGCTATTAAATAAAAAGGTGAGGGATTAAGTGACTGCAGTGGAAAAGACGAAACTACCCTTCTAATAATCTGACTTAACGGAAAAAGATAACAACCATCCAAAATAGGGATCATGAGGGTTATTAGTTTCAAAATTAGAGACGAACGGAGTAACTAAAATCAAATAGAGACGAAACATGTCATTTGGTATAAACCATAGGGACGAATCATGTAATTTTTTCTAATTTTTACAACATATTTCAAGAATATGTAGAAGAATTATTTGCTAGGAAAGCACAAACTAAATGGACATAAAATTACGTTAGATTTTACATAACAAGTAATAAAATTTGACTCATTTTATCCATTTACTTTTAATTTTCAAAAAAAATCTATGCACAACGAACACCAACGGTCAAACCACTAAATATGGAGGAACAAACAATTTTGTTAAAGCAAACATGAATTTTCGCAATGCCTCAGAATTACTTTTGTGATTTTAATGCGACACATATGGACCTCAAACCTACCAGATTTCAAACGTAAATTCGTAACTCATATCTCATTATATCTCTTCATTGGAGAGAAGACTCTTTCATTGTTTTCTCTCCCTCCAAATAATTCTTGAATTATAGATTCAGGTGATTCTAATGTTTTATTTTGTCTGCATAGCGTGTGTTTTAGGTGGGTTGTGCACGAGGTCGTGTCGAATGTAGGCATTCATAAGCATTTGTTTGATTCATACATCATTTCATAAATTTTTCTAACGTAGTGGTTTACCTAAGTTGTTCTTTTGCTTTGTTGTGTAGCTATTTTTATTTTTTTTTACTATAGACTTTGTACTTTTATATTTCGTCAATTATGTGTATCTTGTGTGTTCAAAAAATTATGTGTATCTTGTGATCATTTTACCCGTGCCCGTTAATAGGAGTCTTGATAAATGGAATGGTCAAACAGTCACAAAATACATACGATAGACAGAATTCAAAAGTATCATGTATACAATTGAAAAAAATAAAGATGACTATACAACAAAGCAGTTAGTTACATTTTGGTGCCTTTGCCCTAACTTTTTTGGTAAAGTGAAACTGATTCTAGTTATCTATGTTTCATTATTCAGTGGTCGCATAATCAGTTTTTGAGTGATCTGTTTAGAATTTTAATAATCAGAATTTGTCAAACAAGTGACCATAAGATAAACAGCATCTCCTTTTAGCCGTTTTGTCAATGTTGCTTATCAGATTATTGTTTACTATCAGATGATATCCTAAAGGCGATGCTACAAACCTAAAGATACATATGGTAGTGAATTTTGTTTAAACACTTGAACGCGATAAATTGTAGCTAGTTTGACCTTTCGTGTTATTATTCACAGAAGACTAGTTTTACTTTGCATTCTCGGTTTGTTAACATTCCTTCTGCTGGACTGTCATATCGATCCATAAATTTACATTGCATAATCGACTAATAATCTCATTTGAGCAAATTTGCTTTGCAAATTTTCAGGTATCACAGGAATCTAGTTTTAGGCTATAGGTAAAATAATATAATTTGGAAAAATGTTTGGGTTTAGAAAAGCTTCACCGGTTCCTCCTAAGGAAACCGAGACAGAAAAGAAAGAAGTGCCAGCTAGAAGGACTTCTTCCGAACCAGTCCTCTCTATCCCAGATAAAAAGGGTGCTTTTGATGATGACGACGATGATGACTTTTTTGGAAAAACAAAAACTTCGACACTTAGGAACAAACACAAGAGTAAAGCTGAACTTGACGGCATGTCTACTCAGGAATTAGAGCATTATGCTGTGGATCAAGCTGAAGAAACCACAGACAGTGTGAATAATTGCTTGAAGATAGCAGAAGGTATCAGAGAGGATGCTGGTAAGACCCTCGATACTTTGCATGCTCAAGGTGAGCAGATTCATAGGACCCATGAGAAGGCTGCTGATATGGAAAAAGATTTGAGCAAGGTACTCATTTGCATTTAAATACTTTGATGTATTAAGGGGTGTTTGGGCTTGCTTATTTGTGCTTATTTACTCTAGTATAAGCAACAAGTAGTTTCACCAAGCACGCAAAACTTCTTATCTGTTTCAAGATAAGTTAATAACCACTAAAATAAGCAATTACCACTGTAATCGTAATCTACCTAGAGGTATAGAATTCTAACTACTAAGGAAGTGTTTGGATTTGCATTTAGAAAAATGCTTATCTGCGTTAAAAATAAGCAGGTACTGACGTGCTTATTGCACTAAAAGAAGCAGTTAAGTAGTTTCATTGTCCAAGCACTCAAGCCTGGTTATGTGTTTTACAAATAAGCACTTAAATAAGAAATCTAAAACATCCTCTATATGTAATAAGCACTTTTATTAAATATGGTCATATGGAGTAAGATTCTTGCCATAACTTAATCTAGATTCTTGATTATGGTAAATGGATTGCTTTATTATTATCAGTTAACAAAGATACCTAATTGTTTCCAGTTTAGGTGTATATCGTATGTTTACGACATAATTGACGAATATCTTTCTTGAATAAATTGTTCATTACAGGGTGAAAAGATACTAGGAAACCTCGGAGGCATGTTCTCCATGACTTGGAAGCCAAAGAAGGGCAAGGAAATCACCGGGCCTGAGGCGATAGGTTTGAAATCTATGTCTTTCTCCCTTGCATGCAAAGACCTCTAGAGTACAAGCACATACACACCGATCATAGCCAAAAGGGTAGCATCCCATACAAAAATACTAGTTTATTTCAATCAACTAAACCATATTTTGTGTGAGGTGCTTTGGCTTTAGCCCACACGTCATGGAACACTTAATTCCTCAATTTCATCTTATCTTGTTTAGAGACGTGACAATTTTGACCCATTTAAATATGAGTGGGTTGTTTCAGACTATGTTTTGTCGATAAAAGGTCAAAAGGATTACACAAAAATTCCTACCAAACAATTCTATACAAAACATTAGATTATTATCAAGATAACTTAGTTTCTCTTGCTATATTTGACAAACTATTTATATACACCATAAAATGGATACAAAGTGTTTCGAGTCTTTTTAGAGTTACCCAATCTACCCTTTATGCCACCACCTATAAACCATGGGGGTGTATTTTGTTTCATTAGATGACGGGAAAGCACATAAGAAATCAAGTAAAGAGGAGAGGGAGAAGCTGGGTTTGGATCACAAGGGTAAGAAGGCCCATAAGGCTCATAAACATGCTCATGGTGAACCAAAGGATGCCATGCAGAAAGTTGAGGTATGTGTTATTTAACTATTCAACATGACCATTTGCATCAACCTTATATTTTATTTGATTTTTTGTATGTTTTGAGTTAAATCATATTTTTGGCGGTGGTTATTAAATATCAGTTGGAGAAGGAAAAGCAAGACGAGGCGTTGGATGATTTAAGCAGTGTATTGGGTGATCTCAAGGGAATGGCTAGTGATATGGGATCCGAACTCGATAGGTCAGTTTTTCTTTATGTTCATTTTTATACAAGATGTAACAAGTTTTGGTTAATTTACTTTTGAACGATACTTTGCATTTCTAGCTGGTCAAACGGATAAAAATTACGAGTAGCTAAAAAGGAAAAAAGAAATGATCAAAAGTCAACGAAAGTGTATTTTAGTACTCACAACCTCCCAGTAAATTCAATCAAAAAGGCCTATTGTTATTGAGTGATACTATTCTCATAGTCATAACTGGCACACCAATTAAGTTTTTTGACAAAAAGCATTTCTAGTCACTCGATCCAACCCGTACCAAACAGTGACTCATTCAGGCCTCTTACTTGACCCTCCCATTTTGCCGCCTCTATTTTTATAGCAATGGACAAGTTGGCAAATAAGCTTAAACAAAGTGCAGTATTGGATCTAACTGAGTGTACTATTTTGATGAAATACAGGCAAAACAAAGCTCTTGATGATTTCTCAGAGGATGTTGACGAGCTAAACAATCGTGTCAAAGGTGCAAACCGACGTGCTCGTAAATTGGTTGAAAAGTAAAGATGTACCATCCAATTGTAAACTCATTCCATTTTGTCTATATCTGTATATGAATAAATTGCATCATTAATGCATAATGTGTATCATGTATTGATGTTACTTTAGATACTTAGGATAATAGCTGAGCCTTGGACTCTTTCGGCATGCATCTTGCAAGACGAGTCCACACCTTGAAACATTACAAAAACTAAGCCCAACTTAAGCTATGAGCTCGGTTTATATTTTTAACATTTGGCCAATGATCTTAGCACTTTTTATTTGACACATTTAAAATTACCATCCTTAAGGTATCCTAAATGATTAGAGGTGGCAAAATGTTCAGATAGGCTCGTGTAATGGGTCAAATGGGTATCTGTCATAATGGATCGGGTTGGATTCATCCGTCAACACGTTTTTGTCCATTTTTTAAAAAAATTAAATGTGATGTATCAAATTTCAGTATATCTTCATCTAGCAACCATGATGTCTGTTCTCGAGTTTTTTTCTTGAAGAAAATGAAAAATGAGTAAAGGAAAGTAAAAGTGATGAAAGAAAAGTAAAGTAAATTACTTATCATTTTGTGTTCTCAAGTGGGACTTTCATCCTAATATTAGGGTGCAACTTTTGACATGAAAAAATGGCCACTTTCATCCCTTTCCTTTTACTTTCTTTTTTCAAAAAATCTTGAGAATATGAAATTTTTTCATTCATTCCACTTTTCTCTCCTTTACTTACTTTTCACCAACTGAGAACAGAGTGTAAATGTCCAAATGTATTGATGTAGTCAACTCACTAGAATTACTTGAGTCAACAAACTAATAGTCCAAAGCTCAGTGTAAAACTAATCTCTAACTTGAAATCAAAGTGGTATGTTATAAACAAGATCAAAACCAATAGAAGTGAGGGGTCTTACAGTATAAAATTCTCATCATTTTGCCATCATAACATAACAAAGAAAAAGAAACACAACTCATGTATATGCGTGACTCCTTTTAAGAATCACCATTATAAATACAATCACCATCCATCAAACTCACACTCCAAAACCCCAAAAAACACACAAAATGAAGAACACTTTATCTTCACCAAAACAACCCATTTTACATTTCTTAGTAATCTTCTTTTTCATCACCACCGCAGCCGCCAGAGAAACTTCCGTCATCACCTACCACCCTCAACGCCGCCACCATCTCCAAGATCACAATTCTTGCACCACCATTTCTCATTGCCATCCGTATCTTCGCCCTCCACCACCACCACAATTTCCAACGGCTATAAATGAAGAAATCGATCCAAGATTCGGTGTTTTGAAAAGATTAGTCCCATCTGGACCCAACCCACTTCATAACTAAAAATAACCATCTCATTTCACTATCAAATTCTACATTTTATACACTCTATCAATATGTAATCTTTTCTTGAACCCCATGATCAAAAGTCGTTAATACAGTTAGTTTTTCCCGCCAAATTTGTTTTTCTGCGAAAACTATTACTATTTCCATTTTCCAGTCCTTTTTTAAGAAGATTCACTCATTTAAATATGGAAGTTAGCTATGGCATTGCTGATGTGGCAGAAGCAAAAACAAGCATGGAAATAGTGGTATTTTACGTAGTCGTAGTAGTAGTCATGTTATCTTAGGCCTTTGTTTTTTTGAATGTTGGAGTAAAAGTACATGGGATCAAGAGAAGTGCATGAGTTGCATTAAAGATTTTGAAGGTTTCATGAGGAAGGTGGTAATGCAATATAGAATTATAGAGTATGGTTTTAAGAGCAAGGGTAAAATTGTCATTTGAAATGGGTGTAGGCCAAATCTATGTTAATTTTGTTCATGTAAATACTAAATAGTGTTGCTATGTCAATGAATGTATGAAGATTGAAGAGTTGAGTACGTGATCTTAGAGTTTATTTCTCTTTTTTGTCCTTCACAAAATAGTTTTTGGTTATGTGCAATTAATGTTTTGGTATGAATTTATTGAAAGTTCATGAAACGCGTGATTCTTTTCAATCACAAATGTACTAAGGGTGCGTTTGGTTTGTAGAGGGGTTGGAATCAGATTTAGATTTGGGAATGGTTTGAAAGAAAAGTAAGAAAGAGAAAATAAAAAGTTATATGTATTATATATTTTTTTATATGTAAATTAAGATATTTTAGAAGTAGTAAAATAATGAATAAAATAAAAAATAAATAAATTTGTGGTTGAGAAAAATGGTAAAATAAAAAGCTAAAACTCTATTGGTTGCTTTCATCTAAAGTCACTAATGTGATATGGTATCAAATCTATCATTGCACACCTGGTGTCAGGAAAAGAAATTTGTGCCAAACAGTTGATTTGAATTTTCTATGATTCGATACCCCCTTATACCCATATACCAAACATGCCCTAATTTTATACTAGTAGTGTGTAAGCATAAAAAGTTGAAACATTAGGATGTACAAGCTCTGTTAGATATGTGTATCATATAAAGTTTGAGATGTGTTTTTTTAAATAAGATTTTTAGTAAGTGAAATAATATGGGTTTTGCTAAACTTTGTCCACTAAGCGGAGTTTAAGCGTGTAGTTAATAAACATAAACTTTTCTAATTAATCAAAAATGCATTAAATACACATTAAATAAACTTGTAAATTGTTATATTTGAACATAATTTTCACTTAAACAAATTAAAACATTCCGTTAATAAACAATTAATCTATGCCCAGTGGGCACAGATTAGCAAAACCCAAATAATATACAAATACATAAAACAACCAACTCGTCTACTATTTGATCTAGTGTTTATTAAATATCTATACCCGTAATCATTTTCTTGTCTCGTTATTTAATTTGATCATATTTGTCAATATACGAGAAGTAATTATGCACGGTACCATATTTATACGTAGAGTTGAGATCCCCATAAACCTCCTCATCACTAAAGATCAAATGAACCGATCCTCACCATTCATCCCATTCTAATTCAATGGTTGAGATTAAATGACAAATCTCACCCACCTTCTACATCCAAGGGCAAAAACGGGTCATATAAAACCCTAATTTTTACACACACTTCATTTTTCCCCCAAAAAATACACACATCTCTCCCGACCCAAACAACCACCCACCGGCGATTAAAACTACCACCATAAAATTACGTGCGATTAACCCTAACTGCAATTAAACCTTCAAATCATCATAAAAACACTCGATTAACCCTAAGGAGTGATTAATCGATCGTAACAAATCTAAAGTTGAAAGATTCGTGAGAAATATGGATGGTAATCACTTAAATGAATTCGATTTGGTTGTTGTTTAGGTTGTGGATGCTAAAAATCTTTTGATTAAGTCTGAAACGTATGATGTGGCTGATGTTATTGTAGATCTAGATGCAGAAGATTATTTTGTAGTTGCTCGAGGTAAATCACATGTGATTCTGTTTTATAAGGTTTTTATTTTCTATTGTGTTTGCAACTAAAAAAGGATTAATATTTGCTCTATTTTGTAAATAAAGGGATTGACATTTGCTCTGTTTGTCTTGCTTCCAGCTTCATATTAGCACCAAGTAAACTTTAGGAAACATTATGTTTCTTATTATTAATAGTTGCAAATTTCACATTAAATGATAATTATATGATACATCGATGTTGCGATATTTAGCAATTACGATGTTCAACAATTGTTAGGTGTTGAGTTTTCACCCTTATTCCTTTTTAGATATGAGTATATTGGGATATATGGTGACTTATATGGTGGTGTTATCTTTAGGCTTATGTTTCTTTAGTTTGTAAGACATGTAATCAAAAAAAGAAATAATGAAGGAGCCTTATTCAGATGTTGTACTTTCGTCAGTAATCCAGCAACTTGTAGTACTCTCTTGTTATTATAGTAGGTTTCGGGACTTATATCTCAAATCTTCTCACCATGTAGGCAATAACATCATCTGGAACTAAGTAAGATGAAGTATCTCTTGCTCATGTTAACACACAGCTAAAGAGAAGCAACATTACCATCGATTTCAAAGTGGACACCTGCTCCAACGTATGAAACTTGTAATTTTTGACTATTTATCATTCTTTATATTTTTTGGTATTGCTAAAAGGGAAGGGGTTTCAAAAGAAATAAACATAAACACATTTGATCTTGAAAACAGTGATAAACAAGTTAGAAATACAAGATAAGTTTAGAAAAATACTTACTATTATAGTCTGTTATAAGAATCACATGTCATTCTTATGTAAAACACATGTGATTCTTGTTTAAATCACATGCGATTCCAGTATAAGTATTAATTTTGTTTCTTTTATGTTCTATAATAAGGTTTTGCGTTCTCTTGAAGACGAGTCAGTGAAATGTACTTGTTACAAAAATAACATTTGCTATGTTTTGTAATAAAACATGATTCTAACAAAATACCTATTAACTGTTATAGTTTGTTACAGAATCACATGTGATTCTTGTGTAAATCACATGTGATTCCAGCATAGTATTAACTTGTGTCTTTTTGTGTTTTGTAATAAGGTTATGCATTCTCTTGAAGACGTCTCAGTGGAATGTACTTGTATGCATTTCTTCGTTTTCAAAAGTGGAAGAGAAGTAACACTTAAAGCTAGAGCCAAGCAGAGTAAGAAATATGGACACTGTAAAGAGAAGGCTAACCCGCACACAAAAACAACATGTGAGTCAAATACAAAATATATTGCAAAACTAGCGAGAATTGCTGTTGATGAACAAGCAGCGAGAATTGCTGCTGCGGAACAAGCGCTGAGAATTGATGCAGCTGAACAAGCGACTAACACTTCTTAAATATTTTATTTTTTTTAGATTTGCATTTTTTCATATCATACTTTGTTTAAATTTGTATTTTTCATATTTTTGTTGCACAATTTGAAAAAGTGTTATGCGGATCTTAATTTGACTATTTTTAATTGAATACTTTTGTTTGACTTTCTAGTAGATTTTGTATTTTTTTACGGAATAAAGATGCAAGTTGTAAAATTACATCTTGAGAATCACATGTGGTGATTCTACAAAGAATCACATGTGATTGTGAACATTGTATACTTTATTCACAAAATCATACGTGATTCTTAACAAAATCACATGTGATTCATAAACAAATCACATGTGATTTGAATATAAAAACTTTCCTAGGCCACAACCATCAGATTATGGCATTTAGCAAAAAAATAATAACACATATGTTAAAACATTCGACATTATAACAACTAAAGATCCATTACTTGTTCATACTTGTTCATTACTACATCTGTACCATGACCATCAGTAATTACCAAAATACAAACAGCAACATCTAAACATGTACAGAAATTACAAACATAAAAAACTATGACTATCAGTTACCTAAAACATACTACCATCAATTTTACCAAAAATTACCATTCACAATCACTTACAACCCATTTGTTTTACCAAAAGAGACTACCATTCACCATCACTTAGACTACCAATTGAACCTTGCAAGGGAATCTTGGTAGCAATTTTGAACCTCATGCGCCTCAACAACGAAACATGTTTATCTGATTCTGTACACAAACCAACATCCGATTTTGAGTCAGATTCACCAATGTAAGACTCCATATGAATAATCGTGAAAAATCCATAGTCTAGATGATTCGGCTTATTTTGATTTTGGTTTAACAAGAGTCTTGGGATTAACCTTCAGATCGACTGTCCTCTTAGATGCTTGATCCTTTGCAACCTTTGAATTCATTTTAAGCTTAGATACAACAATTTTCTTTTTATTGCCTGCATCAGACAGTTGATAATGACAAATTAAATGTTAATAGAACCCAAAATGTTCATAAACACAAAAGAATGAAAATATTGTACTACTGATTATCAACTAAAATAAACAATAAAAACTTAACAACATCAACAAAATCACATGTGATTCTTCACAAGTACTACTTTTTATCAACATCAAAACTACTCCATCTACTTTAACTACTTTTAACTACTGATTATCAAATCAAAAATACTTAACAAAATACTATCAAATGCCATTTCTAATCAACAATTACTAAAATCACTTCAATAAACAGTGATTCTAAATTAACAATCACATGTGATTCTAAAAAAATAAGTAGTCAACTAATACTACTACTTACACAAACAGTCAACTAATAAAAATAAAAATAAGCACTAATCTAAACTGAAACTACTTAATAAGTAGTCAACTAATCTAAACCGAAACTACTTAATAAGCACTAATCTAAACCACTTCTTAAATTAACAATCAAATGTGATTTTAGAAAAATAAGTAGTCAACTAATACTACTACTTACACAAACAGTGAACTAATCAAAATAAGCATAAAATCTAAACCGAAACTACTTAATAAACTCATCAAATAAACACATGATTATAAATAAGCATAAATCTAAAACGAAACTACTTAATAAATTCATCAAATGAAACACATGATTATAAAGGCTTATTGTTATCTAAGCATAACTAAATGAAAATAAGCATAAAAAATAAGCATAAATAAACTAAAAACCGATTATAAACACTTATCTACCGCTATTTAAGCATAATCAACAAAAAAATAAGCATAAAATCAAAAAAATTACCATCATCGGCATCGTCAACTTGAGTAGATGATGAAACGAGATCTCATTTACGCTTGCTTGCTGCTATTTCATCCCGTATATCCTCTAATCATGAAATTTGGGGCTAAAATTAGGGTTTGTGTGATTATTGAGAGTGGTTGAGAGTTATTATCGTGTGTGTTTGTGAGAAAGTTAAGAAGGTCGGAGTGTGTGTGTGTGAGAGAGTTATGGATTGGTGGTTGGGTGAGTTAAAATTACTACCTTACCCCCATCTATTAATAAAAAGTATTAAATATTTAATTATAGATTAATCTCAGTCATAGGATGAGATGTAGATGGAAGGTTAAGATGAGTTCAATTGATCTATGCTAAAAAGTGGGTCTATGTTGAACTTTTGCCTTTATACGTATATTTATTTTTATTTATGTACATTATATTTAGGTGATGTTGTTGTAACTCAACTAAAGGCATCCATTATGATGGATTTATAAAAATGTCTAAAGATATATAAAAAAATTATATTTCATTTCAACGACAGTGGACACTAATTATAAAGCGAATCATGTCATTAAGGCAATGCGTTTTTTTTCTTTATCCATTTCATTTTTTACTCATTTTTGTGACGGTTAAGATTAAATTCGTTTAGGTGGGTTTCATAAACTAAAAGAAAGTTGGCCTAAATGGCAAACAATGTTTCTTTAACGTGTCCAAGTTCATGGACAACTTGTTTTTGTTTTCAATTTTTTGTCATGTCGTAAAATGATTAGCTTGGTACAATATGAGGGTGAACGGTGTGCTTGGCGGGAAGGGTAAGACATGCCGCTTTCCCTCGTGGCAATATCCCAAATACCACCACTCCCTAGGCGGCAAACGCATATAACATTTTCACGTGTGAGTATCGTGTTGATGCATTTGGGGAGCTGAGAAAAAAATTGTTTATATGTTAGGAGTAATAAATATTGAAAAATGAGTAGAATTTTAGAGAAGAAAAAAATGAAGTAAGAGGGAGAAATAGCTATCGAGACCCTACCTACACATTTTGACTTATAAATCTACGATACAACGTCAATTAAGAAGCGTTAGGGTGTGTCTATCAAAGTTATCTGCAAATTATATATCTAACACATATACATAGAGTTAAGAGTTCAAATATTTTGGTGCAAGGTGAACATTTTATTAATTACCAAACGATTACAAATTAACCATAAGCACAGACATGCCTGGCTTTATACAACTCAAGAAAATCAAAGACTAAACAAAATCAACTTAACATATCGGACACCAAAGCCTTATATCTCAGGCAAAACTCAATTCTCTCTGATAATACCCATACAGAACCAGAGAAGGATTAGCCAGAGTAGCTAACCCCTTGTTCACCTATAAGCACCATACCATAACCTCACAATTACATTTCCACAACTCAAGTCAGCATATACCATTCAGCCATCACCCACAATGGTATAAACTGAGCAAGAGAGGGCATCATTGTGGAGGTTATAGCACCCATTCACAATTCAAGAGGGACTCTTCCAGCATAGTTACATTTCCTGCAGAGTGTTAAAAAATCATCCAGTACCCTACTGTAAGGATTAAAAACACATAGCAGGCATCACTATGCTAGAAACACTCACCCTCATGAATATCCACCCTAACCTCTAATAGCATAAGTATATGCTGAACCTAGACAAATTTCTGATCCAGCCAATACTTAGCTCACCCAAGCCATTTTCCCTTCACAATGTTAAACAACCTACCTTATGGTACATCAACCTGTGCAAAAATCCAAATTGACCCAAATAGCATATCAGACCCCCCCAAGGCCAATCTGACAAAACTAAAAGGATCAAAGGACTTCTACCAAGGTTAACTCCAAGATACAAGGTTTCAACCATTGTAATGGCTTGCAAACTGACTGTTATAAGTTTAGAAATAACAGTCACCCAAGAACCTCAAACCTCTATTTAAGCACTGCAATACTCCTCTTGATCCAAACACCCCTTATCATCATAGCAAACTCATTAGTTGATCAAGTCTATTTATATGTTCCACTCTTCGCAAACTTTCTTTACAGCCAAAGAATTCTTCACTTTCAAGCTTATTAATTGTAGCTTTATACTTTCCTTAATTCCATTGAAAAGATTTTGACAATTCCTTTGATCTTGGGTGAAAATCCTTTTGTTCCTTTCATTCCAAATGTAGTACACCACAGTGGAAATAGTCATCCTTTGCATAATGCTTTTGATAGAATTTCTACAACCTCCACTAGCAATTTTATCAACCAGCTTTTCCCAATTATCATTCTAATTTGGCTCCTTCAGTCTTATTTTTACTTTGTTCCAAACATCCTTTGAGTGCATTTGAAAAAAAGATGTTCATGGGAATCATTTTCTAACTTGCAATGAGAGCATACTAGCTGACTATTCTTGTTCCAGGCCATAATTTTGTCTTGAGTAGCCAATCTTTTGTGCATAATAAGCCACAAAATGAAAGCATATCTTGGGTTGCACTGAGAGAACTAAACCACTTTATACCATTTCACATCATCTTTATCGTCTATTTAAATTTTGTACCGTGTTGACGGTGATAATTTTATGAGATATGTGATGAATTGTGATTTATTGTGTTTAATAATCCCTTTTGGAAGGTATTATTGTGATATGTATATTCCGGCTGGTTTGACCTGTGAATTTTGAGAAATGCCAAAAAACAAGTCTGACACGTCCGTTAATGTCCAAATTTAGTTTTTAAAGGGTGTAAAGTAAAAAATATGTCGTGTGAATACTTTAAGTTAATGAAAATGTATTTTTAAAGTGAATAAAAATGCTAATTAACTTCGGGGTAAATTTTATGGTTGAGTTTTATGAGATTTTAAGCGATTTCGACACGAAAAGAAAGACCCGACACCCATAGGATGCCATGGCCGGTCAAGTTAGTCAAAGGAACAAGGAGGCTTTTTTTAGCAAGCTTGTCCCAATGTGTGTACACATATATTTCATTTACTAGAAACTTTTGATCATATTCATTTGATTTACAAAAAAATAAAACACACACAAGTGTGTGTGCTTGTGGTTCGTCTGCCACCTAACCACCACAAAACCACCATAGTTTTCCAACTTTGATCAAGAACGTGTTACTCCTGGTTGTGAAGAGTGTTTGGGTATTCATTTAAACAACGTTTGGGTTGTCCGGTTCGTGTCGAAATCTACAAATTTGAAGATTTTCTTGTCATGTGCGGGCGTCGTTGCATTTGCTTGTGTGATTGAGATTGGGTAGCTAAAGACTTGCTTGAGGTGAGTTCTCGTTGCCCC
>BQNB010002221.1:0-70927 GCA_026074375.1 Tanacetum coccineum
TAATAACAAACAACTTTTGTGAAAGTACTATTTCTAAAAGCTGAAAAATAAGCTGTAAATGCTTAACAAAGTCTGACAGAAGCTATTTAGCTATTATTTTTGGCTTTTTTCAATCTTAAGACTCTAAAAACAAAATTTAAACTAAGCTAATTGAAAATAAGCTAACTTACTATTTGACACTACTCTAATTAGCTAGTTTGAAAAGAAATGAACACAAATAAGATATCAATAAGCTGAAATCCAAAATAAGCAATTAATAAAAAAAACTTTAAACCAAACAGTTCCCAAGCATATTTTAAGCTTGATGTTAATCTAGAAAATAAGCACTTTAAAGAGCTTCAGCTTATATTTTATGAAAGCCTGACTTAAGGTCTACTTGAAACTGCTTTTTGAGAGAAATTTGGACCTCAAGAACTTATTGAAAACTGATTGTGAAAACAGACTTAACTAAGTCAGTGGAAACTGACTTGGTTCTTAACAACTCAAAATGAAAACATCTCAACTTTAAGCTTAAAAACAGATAAGCTTAGAGCTTAATTTTACACACCAATTAAAAACAGTTAAACTATGACACCTAATTTATTAGAAAACCAAAAACTTAAACACTAATATTATCCCTAACCATCTGATTTTTAAACATGAAAAAACTACTTTTACTAAAACCTCCCCTGGTGCAGAGCACAAGTAATTGAGCCAAACTTTAATCTAACAAATGCAGTCTTAAAAACTAAACTTCTACACCTTTTAGACTATGAACTAATAACAATAAAAACACTTATATTATCTAGAAAACAATCAAGCTAAAAATCCTAATATTTCAGTCTATAAGCTCACAGATTTAAATCCTAGACTAGTAACTTATGAAAACTCTATCAAACTTAACAAACTAATTCAAATCTAAGCATATGAATCTATAAATGATATTTAAATTCAGCTTCTAATTCCCTAAGTGCCATAAACAGTATTAACTTTAAATTAATACTACTGTGCCAAACACCCCTTTAAAGACATTTTAATCCATTTTAGCTTGTGAAAGAGCAATCTAATGTTCAACTCTTAATTACCAGGTAGTGATCAGCTTATAACAACCTTGATGAACTTATTTAAACTAATGATTAAGCTAGAAAATAAGATTTACCAATTATGTTAACATATTTAAGCTAATGACAGATTAAAGAGACAAAACATTAGATATTAAGATCTATTCTATAAAAACTAAAAACAGATAATAAAAGCTAATTAATAAGCATAAACACATATAGATAAGCACAGTTAAGCTAAAATTAAGCAGAAATAAGCAACTATTAAACTAGAAATTTAAGACAGAAATGGAAATGAGAAACTTACATAAGCCTTAGCTAAACAAAGGCTAGAAAAACTCAAATGAACAGTTTACAAGCTCTGGCTTAAGCCAGTATAAGTCCTTATGAGCTTTTCCAAAGTTAGCTCATCTTCCTTAAGTCCATAGTCCAAAAGCAAAGGTACTTATAACTGATTTTAAGGTTTGAGTATGTTAAAGGCTTATTTAAGCTCAATCTTAGCTTATAGACTAAGATAGCTTGTAGAAAGCTTATCAAAGCTTATGGAACAGTAGCATACATATTTGAGGATATGAGAGCTTAAAATTAGCTTATAGACTAAGTTAGCTTAACTTTTTGATCTTTTATATAGCATTCTCCCGGCTCTTTGTGTGCTTTTCCGTTCCCGTGTTCGTATTTGCCCGGTTTTAACCGTTTTCTTGAGATATTTGCAATATCCGCACCTACGCAATCACAAAGACAAAACAAGCAGTATTCAAGCATTTTAAGCACAATTTTGTCTTTTTAGGGCCATTTTTGATATAAAACGAATATGTGTTTTCACACATATCAAAATTCTCCAAACTAAGCGATTGCGTGTCCTCATGCAATGTTATATGCCCTATAACCAAATACCTCAAAACTTTCCCAACTAAGCCTTTGAAAAGTAGCAAAGACTTTTGTGGGAAAAATTAAGAAATTGAGTACAAATAGTGCAAATTTTCTGTCCTTGATGTGCTACTTGTCAGACCACGTGTGATTCCCTTCTGGGTTTCCACCAATGAGAGGGATTGGTGATGCATTACTTTGCCACGTTAAAACTTAGCACTCAAATTACCCGTCCACACTATCAATTTAACTTTGTCCCTTGATTTGAGCTTGAGGTAAAACAGGGAAGATGATGAACAATTAAAACTGTTTTTCCCGCGTTTTACCTCTTATAAAAGTGTGAGTGTTTGACTTTTAATAAACCCGGGTAAAATTTGTTTGACTTTGGGCTTATAAATGGGTTTTGGGCCGGGTGTTGGGATTGGGCTTGGACTTTGTGTTTTGTTATAAGGAAGTAACGGGTGTTAACTCTTATAAACAAGAGTTAACACCGTTAGGGTTTAGGGATTATTTTTGAAATTTGGTAAGTATAAGAGACTGATTTGGAAATTTTAGTGTTGACCATGTTTGACTGAAGGCTGACCACTGTTGACTTTTTGACCGTTTATATAGCATTCTCCCAGCTCTTTGTGTGCTCTTCCATTCTCGTGTTCGTATTTGCCCGGTTTTAACCGTTTTCTTGAGATTTTTGCAATATCCGCACCTACACAATCACAAAGACAAAACAAGCAGTATTCAAGCATTTTAAGCACAATTTTGTCTTTTTAGGGCCATTTTTGATATAAAACGGATATGTGTTTTCACACATATCAAGAATCCTTGAAGTCTTTTAAGTCCCAACATAAACTAAAATTCCTTCGCCCTAAATCAATCACCAACAAATTCATAAGTATTCTAAACCCATCACCATAACCAATCTCCTTCCTTCAATACACGAATCAAAACAAGACAATGGTAACTGAGTCAACTCGGCAATAACCGAGTTAGACTCAGTCCCACAACAACAATCCCAACCGTCTTCGTATTCGAATCAAAACACAAACCATAACTCACATCCTTCATACAACCAACGACTTAAAACTCAAACGCAAAAGAACATAGAAGATCTTAGTTTATTCCTTTCGTGTGTTTCATTCAAGTAGTGATCTTTAAAAGCTCAAAACTACGAAATTAAAATACATCATCGATCTTGCTACAAACAACTCACAAATCACAAGACAAAAAATTTAACCTACCTGAGACCTTTTAAACAAGATCTTAAGTTACAAATTCTTGAGTTCTTCGTGATGCTAACACTTATCCAAACCAAGCTTAAAACAAAATCACAGCTAAATATTAGTAAGGATGCTAACACTACTCATATTTGCAACTTGTGGACTTTTTACTCCCGACATTTATTATATCTTAAGTGAGTGTGCTATTATGAATTTTAACCATGGACCAACGTTTTACAACATACTATGCTTTACGTTCTACCTAAGAATAATGAGTTTGAAGGCGAGATCATCCCATGTGGCGACTTTCGTCTCGACACATCCCAACCTTGCGGCTAAGTGACCAGGCTTTTGACACCCCACAGAGACTAGTATCGGGACTCACGGGCCTTAGGTTTCAAAATCTCTCAAGTTTCCCGGATATTCATAGCTTATAAAATAGAGTAGTCAAAGTGCAAAAGCATATTTGAATTTAACAAAAAGAAGTTAATTATTAATTTAATTTAACTATTTAGACATTTATGCAATTGTAACCCTCGACTTTTTAGAAGGCTGCAACATCGGTTGTGAGCCGGCAAGATGCAGCAAACTTTTATCAGTCTCGGATCTTTATTCTTACTATGGGCTTTCTTTAGAAGACTACCACATCGGTTGTGAGCCGGCAAGAGGTAGTAAACTTTTATCAACCCACAGCTTTTATTATATATATATATATTTTTTTATCATTTTATCATATTTTTTTTCTCTTTTTTTTATTATATTTATTTATTTAAAGAAGACTTCTTTTTGAAAAATTCAAGTATAAATTTGAACTAAGACTAAAATTTTTGCTATATATTACATAAAAATTTGTTGATTTAAGTTTAATCTCCAAAAACAGCACGTATATTAATCCGGTTAAGAGCTTATGGGAGAAAAAGCAACAAGTTACATACATGAGCTCTTAAGATTTCCAAATAATCTTTGTTTAGCATCCTACTCATACTTAACTCTATCATTTTTCGTTCTTCGCGAATTAGCGAACGCTTAGCCTAAAAGTTAAGGAACAAGCTAGAGCTCAACACGCTCGATCGGGTCAAAATTTACTCTTATTCTTACCCAGCAAGAAAGTCAAAATTGTGACAAAAACACTTATTTTATTTTTTATATTTTTCTACAAATAAAACTTAAAAATTTAAAAATTTTGAAATTTTTGCTATTTTTGCGGGAAAACGGGGTACGTAAGAACAAAACAATAAGTAGGTAACATCAAATCGATAGATTCCCTCCCCAAACTAAAACGAAACATCGTCCTCAATGTTTAAGGCGGGTCTCTAAACAAATCTAAGCCGTTTATTAATTATGCAAAGATAAACGTAAATCGATAAGATGAAAGGATATCGGATTTCCCCAAACTAATTGCAAACAAAGGATAGGAAGCTCGAGTGAACCGGGAAAAAACACCGAACACGAGAGTCTTCAGAAAAGTTGGGTATATCCTACAAACAATCACAAGCACAAACAACAAACACAAAGAACGGAAGAGTACAAGCCTCCTCACACATATTAGAAATAAGAAAGAAAAATAGAAAATGGATAAGAATGGGGTGCCTCCCACGAAGCGCTTTGTTTTTGGTAACCGAGTCACATAGCTTGACTCGATCCCTGAATTCATTCGTCCTTAGGGAGAGCAAATGGAACTGGCTTAAGAGAAAAATGAAAAGTAGAGATGTCGGGGTCAAAAATGAGGTCCTCACTCCTGAGAGAGAGAATAACAGGAGAATCCTCGGGGTAGGTGAAAAATGGGAGAAAAGTCCAAATGACAAATGTGAAGGAATTGACATCTTCAACATTTAAGGATAAAACAATTTCCCCTTGGTTAAAATCTTCATCATTCTTCATGGCCGTATCGGGCTTAAAAATTAAGCAAACATCCAGTGGTTCTGACGGAGGACGAGGAGATGACGGTTCAAGGATAGATGACTCATTTTTGGGGAGGAAAGTAGAATTATCTTCATCTTCGGAATCATCATTCTCAACACCTAGTGGAATTAAATCATCTGGAACAAGGAAAATATCGATCTCTTCTTGAATGGGGTCACTATCCTTAATGGGGATAAGAGATACGGGAAGAGACTTAATAATTGAACTTGGATTAGCATGAACATTTTCCTGTGATCGAAAAGTTAAAATCTCACAAAGCACTGTCATAAGACTAAGATATTCCTCATGTTCACAAACAATCCTTGAAGGGAGTGTTAAAAGTTCACTGGCGAACTCGTGGTGAAGAGGATCACTCCTTGGAGAAAAAGTAATCGAAGTGTTATGGATGGATTCATTTTGTCTTGGTTCATGATCAGAAATCACTTCAGGAGCGAGATTATGGGTGGTATCATCACTAAGCAGATTCTCAAGAAAAATTACGTCTCCTTCTGAATCAAAATATCCTTCCTCAAAATTATAAGAAACTTCCATGGCTAGAAAAGTATCGATCTCATCAATATGGACTTCTAGATCGGAACACTCAAACTTATCAGATAAAGGTGTGTTAAGTAAAACTGGCTCATCGGAATTTGAAACGTTGGAGTTCTTGTTTTCAACATCTTCTTCTTTCTCGTTAAAGAGAGGATTTTCGTTATTGGAGTTGAAGTTATCATCAAATTCAAAAAAAGGGTTTAAATAAACTTGAAAATTTTCTTCATGAACAACTTTTTAAGAAGAGTGAGTTCATTGGCGAACTCCTCAAGATTATCACTAGTCTTCATCGGAGAAGAACTAGGAGGAAGAGCATCAGAATGATTAGTGGTACTGCCACTAAATGGCTCATCTTTTGAAAAATCAATGACAGAAATAGCATAAGCAAATTGCTTATTCTTGCTTTTCTTAGATTTTTCAGCATAAAAGACAAATTCATCACTTCCTACTCTTAATGTTAATTTTTCCTAGTATAAATCAATGAGAGCTTTTGCAGTGCGAAGGAAAGGTCTTCCTAAAAGAATAGGCACTCTCGGGTCAGGTTTAAAATTAACCATAACAAAATCAGCAAGAAAAGTGAAACCATCAACTCTAACTACAACATCCTCGGCTATACCCATAGGGTGCATAACAGAACGGTTAGCAAGCTCAAGTGTCATTCGGGTAGGCTTCAAAGCTCTAAGCCTAAGTTGCTTGTAGATAGAATGAGGCAAAAGATTTATGCTAGCTCCGGAATCGGCTAAAGCATTAGTCCTATCAAGTTCTTGTAGAGCACACAGAATAAGAAATTTTCCGGGATCTTTGAGCTTCTCAGGAACTTTGTTCAATATGATGGCAGAACATTCAGCATTTACAGTTGTGATGGCGATTTCCTCAAGTTTCTCTTTGTTTCTCAATAAAGTGCTTAACCATTTGTTGAATTTTGGCATTTCTATGAGAGCATCTTTTAAACCAATTTCTAAACGGAGTTGTTTAAACAACTTCATAAACCTGCTCTGCTGAGCACTGGGTTTATCTTTCTCTCTTACTTTCATCCTCTTAGGGTATGGAAGTTTAGGTTGATATGAATTAGGCTCTGGAGAATTAGGCTCTTGAACAATTTTTTTAGCTCTTGGTTTTGGAATTTCAATAAAAATGGAATCATGATCCTCCGGAGGTGGGACTTGTGCGGTATTTTCTGAACTGGGTTTTTGCACTTTGTCCATTGACGTCTCCGGGTTTTGTTCGGGTTCCTTTAGAGGAGTAGAAACAACGGGTGTAGGAACAAGAGGAGTCGAAGGTCCTTCACAAGTTTTACCACTTCGTGTGGTGATAGCATTGAACACTTGGCAAAGTCTGTGGGAGCTCATTAATGGTTTGATTGCATGGTTCTGGATTAGAGATAATCGGAACTTTTGGTGGACAATTATAACCAATATGAGCACCGTTCCCACAAGACTTGCAAGTACATTGTTGACAAAAGATACCGTCTAACAAATCACCACACTTGTAACAACAATTATGGTTAATTTGTAGAGGACTTTGTGAAGAATTTACACCGGGGTCTTGATTGAAGACGAATGGCTCTTGAGGTGCACTAACAACGTTAGTGTTGTTTTTGGATGACTTGGAAGTGTTTAGAATTTCGTTTTCATCATGAATTGTATACCAACCTTCATTCAAACACTTTCGCACAAAAACACAAGATCGACAATATGAACCATCAACCGGGTTTCCACAAGTTGCACAATTCTGAGGAGGTTTAGGAACAAGAATTTTGTCTTCAAGACCTCCTTTTGAACAACAAAAATCCGCAGTGTACAAAGCTCCACAAGTCATGCATTCCTTAATCGAGAAGAGGGGGTTCAAACGATGATCGAGTGACGCCATAAGAATTAAACAATTTAGAGGGTTTAAGAAAAGAATTAAATGGATAAGAAGAAAAAGAAGATTATTTTTGGTTTTTAATCTAATTTTAACGGACAATGAGATAGACAACTTGAACCAAATAATCAAACTTACTTCACGGTAGCTCTTAAAATTTTTACCTTTTAAGGTGAGCCGTACATCGTAAGTGACACAAATGGTAAGTTTTTAAATCTTTTATTCGAGTTGGGAATTTATTAACGATAATACCTCAATTGAAGGTATTATTTGTTGGTGTTCTTTTACTAACTTTGTTTATTTTTAAAATTTAAAGAGCAAATATTTTTTTGTTTTTTTATCTTCTATTTATACTAAAAAGAAAAGAAAAATATTTTTTACTTTTTATTTTTTATATTTTTTCTTTTTATATATATATTTTTATTTTTGATTTTCTTAAAAGCGTAACTTTCGAAAACGAAAGGTTCTCCAAAACACGATCAACAAACTTCAAACGAGAGAATCGTAACACACTTCCCCGGCAACGGCGCCAAAAATTGATTGATAGCAATTTCACGTATATATAATATATCAAAGTATTTATAGAAATATACAAATAATCCTTGAGGGCAAAGATTAAATGCAATTTAAACACAAAAATATATAATATAATACGTTTTAACCGGTAAGTGATTATCGGGTCATATCCCAAAGAAATGTGAATTGATACCTCGATTCAAATTTGGACAATGTTATGAATGATTTTCAACTTTTTGATTGATTTTCTATGACTAAAAACAATTAAATGCAAGTAAAATAACTAAACACGCGGACGAAAAGCGGAAATGACAAAATAAACCCTAATTAGCACCTTAAACTAGAATTGGAATTAATAATCTAATTCTATGAGTAAAAATAAAGAGATTTGCAAAATTTGAAAACTTAACGATAAAATTTGAAAGAAATCACAAAAACGAATAACGGGAATCGAAAACCGAACCCTAAAATCTAAAATGCTCAAAAATAAACCTACGAGAGTCAAACTAATTTTCCTACGAACTTAATGATAAAAGAAAATTTTCTAAAAAAAATTTATATTTTTTTTGATTATTTTTCTATTTTTTATGATTTTTTTTAAGTTTTTAATGAAAATAAATGTTTAAAAATACTAAATGAACTCTAAAAATTCTAGAAAAATGACAGAAAATAGCTTAGACTACTTAAAACCTAGGAAAAATAAGCCCAATGTCACAGCTTATCAAATAAGCTGCAAAATTAGCTGTAACAGCTTATAGAGCTTATGAGGCTAAAACGACTATAAAGATTTAAATGTGCAAGGGTCTTATGAAAAAGACTCAAGGGCACAACGGTAAGGAGTGGGTGTGTGTGTTTATAAAAGGTTGAGGTGTTGAGGTCGGGGGTTCGAGTCTTGCTCACCCCCGACTTCCACTACCCTTTTTTTTGTTTTTATGAAAAACTTAAAGAACAAAAGTTGTAAATGACAACTTTTTAAGCTACTTTAATAAAATGACTACAAGCTGAAACTCAAAAATAAGCACTCAAAAAGCTTTTTAATAAGCTGTAAACAGAAAGTGAGCTTTTAAGCTCCAAAAAACTAAAATTCACTTATAAGCTTGCACATAACTCCTTTTAAGCTCAATTTTAAAAACAAAAGCTGTTTAAGAAAACTTATGATGTGGAGAATCTACTTTTGATAAGCTAATAATCCAAATAACACATTTAACTATCTAAATTCTATGATCTAGGAGGCAAATTCAGCAAAGAAAACTTAAAGCTTAAAAACTTAATAAGCTATAAACCTCAATAAGCTATTTCAGATTCTAAGCTTTTGAAGACTTATCTATCTACTTATATGCTATGAATTCCAATTATAAAAACAGATCTTTAAAGCTATGAAATTCAAATTAAGAACAAAGTTAGATACTACTGTTTTGGATTTAAGGATTTTTGATGAAATTTAAAGGTAAACTAACCTAAGAGTTTAAGCTAGAAATGAAAAACAAGCTTTAAACTAACTAATCATATATGTAATCTAATAGCTCATTGAATTTTAGAATCTAAAACCTACAAACAACTTTAGCCTAAATTGAGGCTAAAAAAGAACAACAGTGTACATTAAGTTACTACTGCTGATGCACTGACCAAATGGGGCAAAACAACTTGCAGTTGACTAAGGTGATAAAACCTGCATTAGACACACTCAATGAGTGTGTCTAAACACATATCAAACAAATACAAAGCTCAAAGAGCATTGGTTCAAAATTTCCAAAGATCTAAAAGAAAACTTGCTCCCTTGGTGCACAGGCAAACATAACAAGCTTCAAAATGAATTAGATAACTAAACCTATAACCCTGCTCTAAACTTATCTTTATGAAGGACTAAACTAACCAAAGGAAAAACTCCAGTTATTTAGACTTTATGATGTCAAATAGTACTAATCCAAACACCCCTTAAAGCTATGACATATTTCATTAGCTTTGATTTTTTTTCTACAGTTTAATTATTGAACCTTAATTACAATAGCTAGAGCATATAACTAACCTAGTGAGCTTATATTTAACACTGATAAAGCTGGATTTATGATCTACAAAATTTACTTTTAATTATTTTTGGTTTTTTAGTGATTTTATGACAAGTTAAAAAGTAAACTATGATCTAAGCTATAAAAGCTAAAAACAGATTAAAGTATATGATTAATAAGCTTGTCTAAACAATATTAAGCACAAATAAGCAATAGTTAAGCAGAGAACTAATAAGTATTAAGCAGTTTCAGCTAGAATTTAAAGAACAAAGGAATTAAATGAAAACTTACAAAATGCTTCAGCTAAACAGAAGCTAATTGCTCAAAGGAGCTTATCAACAGCTCTGGCTTATCCTAAAATAAGCCAGTAAAAGTCCATATGAGCCCTTCCTTAATGGGGCTTATATTCAAATTAATAAGATCAAGGTAATTATACTTATTTTAAATGTTTAATAGATTAGATGACTTATTAAGCTCAAATCCAAGCTTATAGACTTGAATGAGCTATGATGAGCTTATGAGAACAAGTAATAGCTTATTACATTCTTAAGTAAAAATAATTTTGAAACACTTTAAGATTAAATGACACTAAAACACTTTTTATTAATAAAAGATCACTGATTACAAGATTAAAACAAAATTACATTTAAAAGAAAGCTGAAATTACATTTAATCTATAAGCTAAATTCTAAAACTACTCCTAAAATCTACTCTAATCCCCTTGTGTGTGTGAGAGTAGCTTATATTTATAGCAGCCAAGTGAACCTTCTAGCCCCAAAGTTTGTTAAACACTCCTGCCAATCATAGCCGTACAATCCCTCAATAATTGGTAGATAAATCTCATCCGTTAGATCACTTGATATCTCACATGGATTGCCAGCTTGGCAATCCGTGGTTTGTAGCCTTTGTGTTACTTATGAGAGTACTTCTAGTGCAAAATCCCACATTCCCTTGTGCTTTCTTCATGCCGACGTGTCATTCCTTTGATGGAATTGACCAATGAGGGCTCATGAATGATGTTTAACTCTGCCACCATGTACTTGACCCCTTGAATTGTCTTTTCTGCCCCTTAATTGTGAAAAGCCCTATGATTTTAACTAGTGGTGAAAGGTAGGAGACGATGAATAGTGGAGAACGGCTTTTCCCGCTTATTTTTAACTGAAAGGGTAATTAAAATGAGCGTTAAAACACGAAAAACAAGAACGAGAACGAATCCCGTTCTTTAAAAAACGAAATTTTGCAAATAAGACCCTACGAAAGCAGAACTAATTTTCCTATGAATTTTAGGATAAAAGAAAATTTTCTAAAAAAGATTTAACAACTTAACAAAAGTTTTGTTAAGTGTTTTTGGGATTTTGTCTTTTTGTGTTGGCTATGTTTGTCCAAGAGTTGACTAAGGTTTGACTTTTTGTCCTTTTGCTGTAGAATCCCCGGCTTCTTGTGTGCTTTTCCATTCTCGTGTTCGTATTTGTCAATTTTGATCGTTTTCTTTGTGATTTTTGCTTTATCCGTACCTACACAATAAGAAAGACAAAACAAGCAATATTCAAGCATTTTATGTACATTTTTGGTCTTTTTATGGGTTATAATTGATATAAACGGATATGTGTTTTCACACATATTTTGATATGTGTGAAAACACATATCCATTTTTTTTTATCAAAATAGACCCTAAAAAGACCAAAACTATGCATAAACGGCTTGTATATTGCTTGTTTTGTCTTTCTTATTGTGTAGGTACGGATAAAGCAAAAATCCTAAGAAAATGGTTAAAACCGGGCAAACTCGAAAACGGTAATGGAAGAGCACGCAAGAAGCCGGGAGGAAGCTATCAAAATCAAACCCTAGTCAAGCCTTGGTCAATTCTCAGTCAACCCAAGTCAAACACAAAAAGACAAAATCCCAAAGTTACCAAATCAGTCCTTCATGTTAAACCAAATTACAAAACAAACCCTAAATGCCCTAAGAGTCGTTATCTTTTTATTAATAAAAGATAACGACCGTTACCTTTTTATAACAAATCAAAACTCCACAACCCGGGCCCAAATCCCTTATAACCTGGCCCAAACCCAAGTCAAAGAAAAATAAGCCCGAGTTAACACTTATACAAACGAACCCTTCAGTTAAAATTGAGTGGGAAAAGTGGTTTTACCACTGTTCACCCATCTTCTACCTTTTCACCCAAGGTCAAAATCAAAGGGCAATTTTAAATTGAGGGCCAAAAAGGACAATTCAGGTGCTCAAGTACACATGGGCAGAGTAATACATCATTAAACGCGCCCTATTGGTCTATCCTAACAAGGAATGCCACGTTGGATGATAAGGAAGCACAAGGGAATGTTGGGATTTGTACTTAAGGTACTCACAGAAGTAACACAAAGGTGTCACATCACGGATTGCCACGCTGGCAATTCGTGTGAGTTATAATTTGATCCAACGGCCCTAAGTGTTGATCCAATGATTGAAGGAATGTATGGACAAGATTGAGAGGAGGTGTAACTGAATTTAGACCTAGAAGCTTCCCTGGTGGCTATAAATACGAGCTCCTCACTCACACACAGATATCTTTTTTCCTTGTAATTTTTCTTAGTAAAATAGCTTATGTAGTTTTTTTTAAATGTAATTTTACTTTTTCAAGCTCTTGTAGTCGTTTCTATAAAGAATTGTAATCTGTTTTTGAGTATTAATAAAATTCTCATTTTAGTTTTTATAAGCTGTTTTTTTCACTTATAAGCCACTCATAAGCTGCTACTATTTCATAAGCTACTTATAAGCTCTCACAAGTCTATAAGCTTGTGATTGAGTTTAATTCAGTCCTTAATTCACTTAAATTTTAAAATCAGCTTAAAACCTTGGATTATTGGATTTAGAAGCTTATGGAAGGGAAGCTAGCCATGGATGAGCTTCCAAGGACTTTACTAGCTTATCCATAAGGATAAGCTAGAGCTAGTAGATAAGCTCATTTGAGCCTTTTAGCCTTTGTTTAGCTAAGGCAGGTTGTAAGTTTCCCTTTAATCTTCCTGTTTTAAATTTCTTAGTGTAATCTAGCTTATTTTGCTTAAATGATTGCTTATTGGTGCTTAAACTAGTCTTATTTAGCTTATTGAACTTGATTTATAATCTGTTTTAGGCTCTAGTAGTATAGATCTTAGAATTTCATAATTTGTCTTAAAAATCATTAAAAATCCAAAAATAGAGTAATTTAGCTTATAGCTTATTAAAATGTCTTTTAATTTGCTTAGGTTTGCTAATTAGGTTTGCTATAAGCTGTTTATCATCTGGTTATTAAGTTTTAGTCATTAGATTTCAGTTTAGCAAGTTAAAAAGGATTCTATGGAAGTCTAAAGGAGTGTTTGGATTAGTGCTGTTTAACCCTTAAAAGTCAAACTGAGTTGAGTTCATTGCTTGAGTCATTTGTAAAATCACTTTAAATCAGTAGTGAAAGAGATTTTAAAGGTTAGATTTCAAAATATAAAAAGTTTAAGCTTAATTTCTTTGTTCCTACACCAGGGGAGTTTTTCCCTCTTTCTTTGATTGTTAAAATTTGATCCAAGCCTTACTAGGCTTGGATTTTGTTTGCTAGGTATTCATTTACACTCTTTGAGTGTAACTAGTGCAGGATTTACCAATTAGGTAACCTGCATACTTGTTTTGGCCTTTGGTCAATTGCATCAGCAGTAGTAACCACAGTTACTACTACTGATCTTTTCATTAGCATTTAAGCTAGTTTAAATAAGCTTTAGGTTTTAAAATTGAGTAGGCTCATAGTTTAGATATAGGACTAGTTAGTTTAAAGCTTATTTTCACATTTCTAGCTTATTTCTTAGGTTAATTTAGCTTTAAAAGTTCATAAAAAACCTCAAAAATCCAAAAACAGTAGTAACTAGTTCTTAGTTTCTAAATATAGAATTTTAGCTTATAGAAGTAGATTTTATGAATTAGATTTTTAGCTTATATCTAGTTTGTTAAGTCTCCAAAAGCTCAGGTTCTATTATAGCTTATTGACTATTTTAGCTTAATTTGTTTTTGAGCTTTTAGGTATAGTTTCTGAGTTTGCCACTTAGAACAATACATTTAGTTAGCTTAAAGTGTTTTTAGTTTAAGTTGCTTTTCAAAATTAGTTTCTTCACATTACAAGCTTTCTAGAACAACTTTTAGTTTCAAAATTGAGCTTATAATGAGTAGTGTGCAAGCATTTAAGTGAATATTAGCTTTTTAGCTTTTAAAAGCCAACTTTCTGTAAACAGCTTTTTCCAAAGCTTTTTTGAGGGCTTAATTTTGAGATTGAGCTTATAGTCTCTTTGTTAAAGTTGCTTAAAAAGTTGTCCTTAACAACTTTTCTTCTTTAAGTTTTTTATAAAAACCAAAAAAAAGGGAAGTGAAATTCGGGGGTGAGCAAGGCTCGAACCCCCGACCTCAACACCTCCCTTTATAACACACACCACACCACACTCTTACCGCTGTGCCCTTGGGTCTTTTTCATAAGACCCTTGCATAATTTATTTCTTATACTCATTTAAGTCAAATAAGCCTACTAAGCTGTTAAAGCTTATTTCGCGGCTTATTTAATAAGCTGTGCTTATAGGTTTATTTTTCCTAGGATTTAAGTAGTGTAAGCTATTTTCTCTCATTTGTATAGATTTTTTAGAGTTCGTTTAGTATTTTTAAACTTTTATTTTCATTTAAAACTTTAAAAAATCATAAAAATAGAAAAATAATCAAAAAAATAAAAATCTTTTTTAGAAAATTTTCTTTTATCCTAAAGTTCATAGGAAAATTAGTTTTGCTTTCGTAGGGTCTAATTTACAAAATTTCGTTTTCTAAAGAACGGGATTCGTTCTCGTTCTCGTTTTTCGTGTTTTAAGGCTCATTTCAAATCCGTTTTTGTTTTAGTTTTCTTTAAACTTACTTTTTAGTCAATTTAAGTCCATTTAAAAAGAAAATTTTAATTTAGGTTTAATTTTATAAATTTAGGGTTTTTAGCTTCCGTTTAGGTTCTCGTTTTGCGTTTTTAGTTAAAGTTTAAATTCTCGTTGTTTGTTTTCATTCTTAATTGTTATCATTTGCTTATTTTAATTTGTAGAAGTAGAAAATCAAATCAAACTTTGTATCCCATTCAAATCATTGTCCAAGCATCAAACGTGGTCTCAATTTCACAAGTCGTTGGGGAAACGACCCGGGGAATCATACTTCCCGGTTAAGATACGTATTATATTATATTATATATATTTTGAAGAGTTTCCTTTTCACCTTTGTCCTCAAGGGTAAATTGGTAATTTTCCATCGTATTATATATATTATATATTTTACGTTAGATTCTCTCGGATTAACTTTTGGCGCCGTTGCCGGGGATTTGTGATTAAGATTCTCTCGTTTGAAGTTTGTTGATTGTAATTTGAAGACCCTTTCATTATTGAAAGTTTTGTTTTTGTTAAAAAATCAAAAAAATATATATATAAAAAATAAAAAGTAAAAAAAATATTTTTCTTTTCTTTTTATTATAATTATCATATAAAAAATATCAAAAATATAAAAAATTATCTTTAAAAAAAATAAATAAACAAAGTTGGTAAAAGAACACCAACAAATAATACCTTCAATTGAGGTATTATCCATTAGTAAGTTCCCAACTCAAATCAAAGATTTTAAAACTTGTCATTTGTGTCATTTACGAAATACGGCTCACCTTAAAAAGTAAAATTTTTAAGAGCTACCGTGAAGTAAATTTGATTATTTGGTATAAGTTGTCTATCTTCGTTAATTTAGTTTGTTTTAAAAAAAATAAAAAAAAAATAAATAATAAAAAATAAAGTAAAAAAAATTAGTTTAAATTTTCTTTTTCTAATTTGTGCATGCGCACTCGTTCTCAGACCCGCAACCGTAACCGTCAACAACAAGCCCCACCGGCTGTTGTAGAACCTTTTAATTTAGAAGAACCTTTTGTTAATCCACCCTTAGTTCCGATGGCTGATAACCGGACTATGGCGCAGTTACTTCAAGCACCCACCGAGGGTTACGAGGATGCAATTGTAATTCCTGAAATCAATGCTAACTTTGAGTTAAAGCATGGTTTGATCAATCTTGTTCAAAACAAACAGTTTTTCAGACATGATAAAGAGGATCCACATGCTCACATCCGATATTTCAATAAGATTACTTCAACAATGAGATTCCCGAACATCTCGAGCACGTCAATTAAGCTTATGCTTTTTCCATTTTCTCTTGAAGGTTCAACCCGGATTTGGCTAGAAAAATAACCTCCTTGATCAATTTTGACATGGGATGATTTTGTTTCAAAATTCATTAATCAATTCTTTCCTTTTTAAAAAATGACAAATCTTCGTAACGAAATCATGAGATTTCAACAAAGATTTGACGAATCGTTTTATGAGGCTTGGGATCGATTTAATGACCTTCTTCGAGCATGCCCACATCACGGATTTTCAGAATTACATCAATTAGATACGTTTTACAATGCTTTGAATGCTAATGATCAAGATTCGTTGAATTCCGCTGCGGGTGGAAATTTTTTGGATAAGATGCCTCGTGAATGCTTGAGAATTATCGAGAGTAAATCCAAGGTTCGTAATTCACGAAACAAGGCAGTCGTTGCTAAAGTGAGTTCGAATTCATCTACCCCCGGAATTTCACCAGATGTTGCTGCTCTTACAACCGAAGTTTCTGAACTTAAGAATATGATGAAGACTATGCTTATCGACAAACAAAAAGCCCAAGCTCCCGCATCCGTTAAAGCGGTCGAGCAGAGTTGTGTAACTTGTGGAGCTACTCATTCTTACAGAAATTGTCCAGCCACCGATGGCAATGTTTATCGGGACAACATTCAAGAGTACGTTTCACAAGCTGCTGCAGCTAATTTTAATCAAGGAAATACCAATTCTAGACCTTCAATGGTTTCAAACCAAATCCGACCTCCTAGTTTTCCTCCGATTCAAAACAATCAAAACCGTTACAATCAGAATCAGGGAACTAATTTTAACCAAAACCGAGGAACCAATTTCAATCAAAACCGTGGAAATAACTTCAACCAAGGACAAGTGTACCAACCTCCAACTAATCAAACCCCGGTTTACCAAGCTCCTGCTTCGCAAATGCAAGGTGTTTCAAAGACCGATTTCGAGAATTATGTCAAGGATAATGATGTTGTGTTAAGGAATATGCAAAATCAAGGCCAAGGTTTACAAAACCAGATGACAAATTTAACAGAAATGCTTTCTAAATTCATAAGTTCCAATACCGCTTCGTCTTCGAATTCAAGTACTCTACCAAGTCAAACAGTAACCAACCCTCGTGAGCATGCTAATGCTATCACCACACGCAGTGGTAAATCTTGTGAAGGACCTTCGACTCCTCTTGTTTCTACTCCCGTTGTTTCTACTCCTCTAAAGGAACCCGAACAAGACCCGGAGACGTCAACAGACAAAGTGCAAAAACCAAGTTCTAAAAGTTCCGCACAAGTCCCACCTCCGGAGGATCATGATTCCATTTTTATTGAAATTCCAAAACCTAAGGCTAAGAAAACTGTTCAAGAGCCTAATTCTCTAGAGCCTGATTCATATCAACCTAAACTTCAATATCCCGAGAGGGTGAAAGTGAGAGGGAAAGATAAACCCAAGTGCTCAGCAGAGCAGGTTTATGAAGTTGTTTAAACAACTACGTTTAGAAATTGGATTAAAAGATACTCTCATTGAAATGCCAAAATTCAACAAATGATTAAGCACTTTATTGAGAAACAAAGAGAAACTTGAAGAAATCGCCATTACAACCGTAAATGTTGAATGTTCTGCCATCATTTTGAACAAAGTTCCTGAGAAACTCGAAGATCCTGGAAAATTTCTTATCCCGTGTGCTCTACAAGAACTTGATAGGACTAATGCTTTAGCCGATTCTGGAGCTAGCATAAATCTTTTACCTCATTCTATCTATAAGCAACATGGGTTTAAAGCTTTGAAACCCACCCGAATGACACTCGGGCTTGCTAACCATTCCATTACGTACCCAATGGTTATAGCCGATGATGTTGTAGTTAGAGTTGATGGTTTCACTTTTCTTGCTGATTTTGTTGTGGTTAATTTTGAACCAGACCTGAGAGTGCCTATTATTTTAGGGAGACCTTTCCTTCGCACTGCAAAAGCTCTCATTGATTTATATGAGGAAAAATTAACGTTAAGAGTAGGAAGCGATGAACTTGTCTTTTATGCTGAAAAATCTGAGAAAAGAAAGAATAAGCAATTTGCTCACGCTATTTCTGTCATTGATTTTTCAAAAGATGAGCCATTTTGTGGCAGTACCACTATTCATTCCGATGCTCTTCCTCCTAGTTCTTCTCCGGTGAATACTAGTGATAATCTTGAGGAGTTCACCGATGAACTCACTCTTTTTAAAAAAGGCGTTCATGAAAAAAAATTCAAGTTTATTCAAACCCTCTTTTCGAATTTGATGATAACTTCACCTCCAGCAACGTAAATCCTCTCTTTAATAAGATGGATGAAGATGTCAAAAATGAGAACTCCAACGTTTCAAATTCTAATGAGCCAGATTTCCTTAACACACATTTGTCCAATAAGGTTGAGTGTTTTGATCCAGATGACAATATTGATGAAATTGATGCTTTTCTAGCCATGGAAGTTTCTTCTGATTTTAAGGAAGGTTATTACGATTCGGAAGGAGACGTAATTTTTCTTGAGAATCTACTTAGTGATGATACCACCCATAATCTCTCTCCCGAAGTGATTTCCGATCATGAACCAAACCAAAACCAATGAAACCGACCAAGATACTTCGATTTCTTTTTCTCAAATGAGTGATCCTCATCATCATGAATTTTGCCGAGAACATTACACTTCCATTGAGGCATGTTCGTGAACCATGAGGAATAACTTAATCTTATGTCATTGCTTTTTGAAATTTCAACTATCCCATTCGACCAGGAAAATCACTAGCCAGCAGTCTCCGAACCCCTTTGAGATAGTTACCCCGTTCAATAAGAATCGATATATACATTGTTCCGGATGATGTAATTTCCCATCAGTGTTGAGAACGATGATTCCAAAGAGAATATAATTTCTGACTTTTCCATCCCGAACATGAGTCACCTAACCTTTGAACATCAAGACAACTCGTCAGTTCCTCGACCTCACTCCGACCCACCAGATGTCAATATTTTGGCCCTTTACCTGATGACGGCCCTAATTGAAGAATAATTTTTGTTTTAAACCAAGAGAAAAATTGTTTTATCCCTAAATTTAAGATATCAATTCCTTCACATTTGTCATTTGGGTTTTTCTCCCATTGTTTCACTACCCCGATGATTGTCCTTTTATACTTCTCTCAGGATAAAGACCTCTTTTGACCGCCGGCATCATCGCTGTATTATTTTTCTCTTAAGCCATTCCATTTGCTCTCCCTAAGGACGAATGAATTCAGGGGAGTCGAGTCACAGACTATGTACTTGGTTACCAAAAATAAAAGTGCTGTGTGATGGAGGCACCCCATGCCTTCTCTTTATATCTAATTCTGTATTTTTAGCTTCTATTGTGTTTGTGAGGAGGCTTGTACTCATCAGTTCTTTGTGTTTGGTTTTTGTCACTTGTGATTGTTTTGCAGATTCACGCCAAATTTTCGAAGACTACTCATGTACGTGTTTGTCCCGTTCACTCGACTTCCTATCCTTTGTTTGTAATTATTGGGGAAGATCCGATAATCTCTTATCATCTTATCTATTCACGTTTATCTTTGCCATAATTAATTAAACGGCTTAGATTTGCGTAGAGACCCGCCTTAAACCTTGAGGACAATTTTTTCGTTTTAATTTTGGGGAGGGAACTACATTTTGATGCTACCACTTAATAGTTATTCCTTCCTCACGTACCACTCGTTGTTCCCACAAAATATGCAGAAAATTTTCAAAAAATATAAATTTTTAAGTTTTATTTGTAGAAAACTTTTTAAAAAAATAAAAAATAAGTATTTTTTGACACAATTTTGACTTTCTTTTGTTGGGAATAATAGGAGTAAATTTTGACCCGAATCGAGCAGGTTGACTCAACTTGTTCCTTATACTTTTAGGCTACGCTAATTCAGCGAAGAACAAAATGATAGAGTTAAGTGAGTAGGATGTAAACAAGGATTATTTGAAATCTTAAGACCATGTTTAACTTGAGTTGCATTATTCTCGCTTAAGCTCTTAACCCGGATATAATAAAACTGCTGTTTTTTGAGGGAAATTAAACTTAAATCAACAATTTTATGAATATATAGAAAACAATTAAGGCCTAAGATCAAATTTTATACTTGAATTTTTCAAAAGAAGTCTTCTTTAAATACGTATAGTACAAAAATGATGAAGAATATAAAAAAATGATAAAAATGGATAAAAAAAATATATAATAAAAGTTTTGGGTTAGATAAAAGTTTACTACCTTCATGTCGCTCACAACCGATTGTATGTAGTCTTCTAAAGAAAGCCCATAGAACGAATAAAGATCCGAGGCTGAAAAAAGTTTGCTGCATCTTGCGCTCACAACCGATGTTGCAGCCTCTATATAAGTACCGAGGGTTATGTTGCAAAATTGTCTAAATAGTAAATTTAAATTAATAATTGTACTTATAATTTTGTTAAAGTTCAAATATGCTTTTTTGCACTTTGACTATTCTATTTTATAAGTTATGAATACCATAAACCTAGGAGTTTTTTGAAACCTAAGGTCCCGTGATCCCGATACTAGCTCTGTGGGGTGTCCAAAAGCCTGGTGCACGTTATCCGCAAGGTTGAAGTGCCGAAACGAAAGTCGCAACATGGGATAAATCTTGCCTTTAAACTCCTTATTCTCAAGGTGGAACGTAAGCCATATATTTTTCAAAAATTGAATCATGGTTGAAATTCAAGATAGCACACTACAACTTAAGATATAATAAAGTCGGTAGTAAAAAAGTTTACCATTTGCAAAATGAGAGTGCTAGCGATCTTTACAGTGATATTTAGCTTTGATTTTGTTTTAAAGCTTGGATTGGATTAAGTGAAAAGTCGGGCACTTATGAAATTTAACCTTTTATGGGTCATCTCGAATCGAAATGCATCTTGTTCCTTAAAGATCCCTATCAAGTTATGGAAATAACGAAAGTCAAAATAACATTATTGAAATATATATATATATATATATATATATATATATATATATATATATTGATATATAAATATATTACATATATATATAAGTTGTGTGTGTGTGTTGTGTGTGTGTGATATTATAGCTGTGAATTTTGTTTTAAGCATGTTTTGATAAGTAAAAAGTCGGGCACATGAAATGTTATCACTTTTTTGGGCATTCTCTCGGATTTGAAATGCATCCTTGTTCTATGATCCCAACAGTTATGGAAATAAACGAAAGTCCAAATAACATTATTAAATTATATATATATATATATATATATAAATATATATATATATAACTATATAAATATCATATATACTATATAAATATATATCCAAAAAAAGGTTTATGAAAAATGGTAAATAGGGTGTTATATAACATGGTGATTTCTTAATTATTTACCAAAAAAATCTTGCTACTTTTCACAGGTTTAGTTTGGTAAGTTACGCTGTATTTTGGTTATAAGGCATATAATATTACTGAGACACGCAATTCGCTTAGTTTGAGGAAATTTGATATGTGTGAAAACACAGTATTCATTTTTTTTATCAAAATAACCCTAAAAAGACCAAAAATGGGCAAAAATGGCTGTATATATTGCATTTTTGCTTTCTAATTATGTAGGTACGGATAAAGTAAAAAATCCCAAGAAAACGTTTAAAACCTGGCAAACTCGAACACTGGTACACGGAAGAGCACGCAAGAAGTCTGGGTAGAAGCTTTCAAAATCAAACCCAGACAAGCTTGGTTAATTCACATCAACCCAAGTCAAACACAAAAAGGACAAAATCCCAAAGTTACCAAATCATCTCCCTTCATGTAAAAACCACATTACAAAACAAACCCAACAAATGCCCTAACATTCGATATCATTTCTTATTAATAAGAAGAAACGACCGTCAGCTTTACCTTTTTAAAAAAAATCCAAACTCCATAACCCGGGCCCAAATCCCTTATAACCTGGCCCAAACCAAAGTCAAAGAAAAATAATCCCGGGTCAACACTTATACAAACGCACCCTTGCAATTAAAATTTGCGCGGGAAAAGTATGTTTAACCCTTGTTCACGGTACCCTCTTCACCTTTTCTACCCAAGGTCAAAATCAAAGGGTCAATTTAAATTGAGGCCCCAAAAAGACAATTTCATGTGCTCAAGTACACATTGGCAAGTAATACTCATTAAACACGCCCTATTGGTCTAACCAAACAAGGAATGCCACGTTGGATGATAAGGAAGCACAAGGGAATGTTGGGATTTGTGCTTAAGGTACTCACAGAAGTAACACAAAGGTGTCACATCATGGATTGCCACGCTGGCAATCCGTGTGCTAAAAAATCTAACCACAGGGTCAAGAGTGACATATGCCATGATTAGAGATTAATGAAGGGCCAAATTGATTCAAAGGAGTGGATAGGACCTAGAATCATAGAGACAGCTATATATAGAAGATTGTTCGACTCTCAACAAAATACACACACATTATTGAGTTTTAGCTTTTAAGAAATGTATAGCTTTAATTTAGTTGAAGCTTAAGCAAGTTTATCTTAAAATGAGTAATTTTATCTTTAAGTAATTTTGTAACTTTTAGATATTCAGTGCATGAAAACCAATTTTAGTTTATAATCAATCCTTATTCAGTTTTCTAAGTTTTTTCAATACTCATAAGCTCTACTATTTTCCAAAGATAACTTAAAGCTCTCATCAAGACTAACAAGCTTGTGATTGAGTTTAATTTAGTCCTTAATATACTTAAAATTCAAATTAGCTAAAAACATGGAATAATTAAATTTACATGCTTTGGAAGGAAGCAAGCCCATAAATTAGCTCCTAGACTTTACTAGCTTATCTATAAGGTTAATCAGAGCTAGTAGATAAGCTCATTTGAGCCTTTAAGCCTTTGTTTAGCTAAGGCAGGTTGTAAGTTTCCCTTTAATCCTTCCTGTTTTAAATTTCTTAGTGTAATCTAGCTTATATGTGCTTAAATTATTGCTTAAAGGTGCTTAAACTAGTCTTATTTAGCTTATTGAACTTGATTTATAATCTGTTTTAGGCTCTAGTAGTATAGATCTTAGAATTTCATAATTTGTCTTATAAATTATTAAAAATCCAAAAATAGAGTAATTTATTTTATAGCTTATTAAACTCTCTTTTAATTTGCTTAGGTTTGTTAATTAGGTTTGCTATAAGCTGTTTATCATCTGGTTATTAAGTTTTAGTCATTAGATTTTAGTTTAGCAAGTCAAAAAGGATTCTATGAAAGTCTAAAGGAGTGTTTGGATTAGTGTTGTTTGACCGTTAAAAGTCAAACTGAGTTGAGTTCATTGCTTGAGTCATTTGTAAAATCACTTTAAATCAGTAGTGAAAGAGATTTTAAAGGTTAGATTTCAAAATATTAAAATCTTAAGCTTAACTTCTTTGTTCCTACACCAAGGGAGTTTTTCCCTCTTTCTTTGATTGTTAAAATTTGATCCAAGCCTTACTAGGCTTGGATTTTGTTTGCTAGGTATTCATTTACACTCTTTGAGTGTAACTAGTGCAGGATTTACCAATTAGGTAACCTGCATACTTGTTTTGGCCTTTAGTCAATTGCATCAGCAGTAGTAACCACAGTTACTACTACTTATCTTTTCATTAGCATTTAAGCTAGTTTAAATAAGCTTTAGGTTTTAAAATTGAGTAGGCTCATAGTTTAGATATAGGACTAGTTAGTTTAAAGCTTATTTTCACATTTCTAGCATATTTCTTAGGTTAATTTAGCTTTAAAAGTTCATAAAAAAACCCCAAAAATCCAAAAATAGTAGTAACTAGTTCTTAGTTTCTAAATATAGAATTTTAGCTTATAGAAGTAGATTTTATGAACTAGATTTTTAGCTTATATCTTGTTTGTTAAGTCTCCAAAAGCTCAGGTTCTATTATAGCTTATTGTCCATTTTAGCTTAATTTGTTTTTGAGCTTTTAGGTATAGTTTCTGAGTTTGCCACTTAGAACAATACATTTAGTTAGCCTAAAGTGTTTTTAGTTTATGTTGCTTTTCAAAATTAGTTTCTTCACATTACAAGCTTTCTAGAACAGCTTTTAGTTTCAAAATTTAGCTTATAATGAGTAGTGTGCAAGCATTTAAGTGAATATTAGCTTTTTAGCTTTTAAAAGCCAACTTTCTGAAAACAGCTTTTTCCAAAGCTTTTTGAGGGCTTAATTTTGAGATTGAGCATATAGTCTCTTTGTTAAAGTTGCTTAAAAAGTTGCCCTTAACAACTTTTATTCTTTAAGTTTTTTATAAAAACCAAAAAAAAGGGAAGTGGAATTCGGGGGTGAGCAAGGCTCGAACCCCCGACCTCAACACCTCCCTTTATAACATACACCACACCACACTCTTACGGCTGTGCCCTTGGGTCTTTTTCATAAGACCCTTGCACAATTTATTTCTTATACTCATTTAAGTCAAATAAGCCTACTAAGCTGTTAAAGCTTATTTCGCGGCTTATTTAATAAGCTGTGCTTATAGGTTTATTTTTCCTAGGATTTAAGTAGTGTAAGCTATTTTCTGTCATTTTTCTAGAATTTTTAGAGTTCGTTTAGTATTTTTAAACTTTAATTTTTTTTTAAACTTTAAAAAATCATAAAAAAATAGAAAAAATAATCAAAAAAATAAAAATCTTTTTTAGAAAATTTTCTTTTATCCTAAAGTTCATAGGAAAATTAGTTTTGCTTTCGTAGGGTCTAATTTGCAAAATTTCGTTTTCTAAAGAACGGGATTCGTTCTCGTTCTCGTTTTCCGTGTTTTAAGGCTCATTTCAAATCCGTTTTTGTTCTAGTTTTCTTTAAACTTACTTTTTAGTCAATTTAAGTCCATTTAAAAAGAAAAATTCAATTTAGATTTAATTTTATAAATTTAGGGTTTTTAGCTTCCGTTTAGGTTCCCGTTTTGCGTTTTTAGTTAAAGTTTAAATTCCCGTTGTTTGTTTTCATTCTTAATTGTTATCATTTGCTTATTTAAACTTTTAGAAGTAGAAAATAAAATCAATCTTCAAACCCATTCAAATCATTGTCCGAACATCAAACGTGGTCTCAATTTCACAAATCGTTGAGGAAAACGACCCGGAGAATCATACTTCCCGGTTAATATACGTATTATATTATATTATATATATTTTGAAGAATTTCCTTTTTACCTTTGTCCTTAAGGGTAATTTGGTAATTTTCCAATATTTTATATTTTATACTTTACGTGTGTTAGATTCTATCGGATTACAAGGGTTAATGCTAAGTTTTGACCTGAGTTAGGTGGTCTTCTGCAAAACTTTCGTTGTGTTCAAACGATTTCATCACACTTCGACTGTTTTTCAAATATTTTTTTGCCATAGACTTCTACGGTACTTAATTGTATTAAGAGGTCGACCCTATGTTTGCAAGTGAGCCTAATTAAGCATCTGGACATAGGTTATGCTGAACACGAATTATACGGTATAGTCAGCAGATAATAATTGTACTGAATCACTCTTTACCATTCTAGTAGTAGAAATGCTATTAGTGTGTTAGCCTACGGACATCTGGTCTAGAGAACAGCAAGCATACGGGAATCTGGTACTTCGGTATTGGAGGACTTAAAGGCTTTGAGCTGGAAAACCTGTCAAGGAGGTTCTTATAATGAACACATTGAATGAATTTTTTATATAAACAATTTTTTTTGTTGGTGACTATTCTGAAATAACAAAAGGTGACTCAAAGAATCCGTTGAAAGACACATGCTCACATTCCAAGATTTGAAGAAATCAAGAAAGCTGAGTTTACAAAGCTTCCGCACCTCTAAATCAATGTCTTCTTCAAATGTTAAAGTCATGAAGTTTAGAAAAAGAAAGATCACAAAAGCTTTCAAGATTACAATAAATATGAGTATGTCAAGACCACAGTTCAGCAAATGGCAAAACGTAGTAAAGATCACAAGTAATTCAAGAAGTCAAAGATCAAAATCAAGTTCCAAGATTGGATTAATCTTCAAAGCACACGAAGTACATCAAGTGAAGAACCCCAAAAGACTACGAGCTGAAGACACTGGCAGTATATGCTAGAATTTAAATATTTAGCGCTGCTGGATTCGAGGGAAAATAATTGAAGTCTACAATTAAGATGTGCATATCTCAAGCGACCTCTTCTAGGGGGAGATTGTTAGAAACAAAGAATTGAAGTCTAACAAAGAAGTTTCGGTCACTCAAAGTTAGACGATGTTTGATAGCTCATTAGTTAAAGTAATGTAATGTAAACGGGCCGTTAAGCAAAAAGCCCGCAAAAGCCCACAAAAGGCGCTCCCTGGGCCGACCACTCTATAGGGTATTTATACCCTTGTTTTAGTCATTGTTAAGAGAAGAGACATTAGACAATTTCAATATACATTGTCAAGATTAGGTTTAGCCTCCATTTTATGTTTTGTCTCACTTTTCATCAATAAAGTCTTTAATTTCTTGCATCTTGATTCTACATATCATAATTAAGGTTGTGATTGAATAATCATGGAACCTATATTAAACCTTTAGTGGGAACAACACTCTTTAGGTCAACACTGTAAATGTTATCCTTTCTTGGAACTCTCAGCAAGACTTGACTTTCATCAAGTAGCTTAAAGTCAAAAGACAAGACAAGACATTCAGTGACAGTAAAAAGAACATTATTCTTTTTGTCACAAATATGTGACACACTAAACAAGTTATACTTAAGCTCCTGAGAAAAGTACACATTATCAAAATCCAATGTTCCTGTTTTGATTTTACCTTTTCCAGAAATTCTACCTTTACCATCTCCAAAGGAAACAAAACCACCATCATAATCTTCATATTCAGTAAGATAGCATTTGTTTCTAGTCATGTGCCTAGAGCAACCACTGTCAATAACTCCTTTTTCCTTGTACTCCTTCTGTTGTGGGTTGCCCTGCACATAAAATAAGAGAATTAGACTCTTTTGGGGATCCAAGCCATTATAGACTTGGATCTGCCTCGTGCATCAATGTAAGAATATTTCTTGAAAGTATTTGATGCACTACTATTTTTGGCTTTCCAAACCCAGCATGCTGAGGCCTTAACAACATTAACCCCTTTTCCCTTGTTTTCACTTACTACTGCTCTATCCCTAGCAGTAGTATCTTTTACCCTGACAGTATTAACCTTTTTATTGAAAATACTATTTTTGTTTGTTGAATACTTGTTAAATGGCTTTGTGACTTGTGAATATCCCTTTTTGAAAGTATTTGATATTGGTCTAGGATGATTCATAGTTGTTTTTGAGCCAGCAGTATTAACTGGTCTGACAGCAGTATTAACACTTGCACTAGCAGTATTAATTTTGCCAGACCTGGTTAATACTGCTTGTGGAACAAATCTTTTATTAGGGTGAGGGTGAGTCATTTTATTAGTAAAGTTCTTATGATTCACCCTACTTGAGTTGTTCCACACTGGTCTTATAACCTTTTTATCACACACATTATGAAGATGCTCAAAACTTCCACAAATAAAACAAGCTTTATTAATCATTTTAAAGTCACTTCCTAGTCTTTGGGACATAAGATTATTCCAGTTTCTTTGGTTCCCTCTAGGATATTGTTTGTTTTGTTTAGGTGTTTCTACCTTTTCTACTGTTTCCTAGCAGACTTAATAAATTTTATCTTTTCAGTGCTAGGTCTAACAGTTTTATCCTTAACATTAGGTGTAAATTCTACCTCACTATCATCATCAGAATTCCAATCCTCAATGACTGGAGGTCTAAAGCTGTTCTTTCTAACAGTTTTAGGTTCTACTGCATCACCATTATTTTTTACATCAGTAGACTCATGATTTGACTCAACTTTCCTAACATTACTAGATGTAACAACAGTAATAACATCTATATTCTCACTTTCAACGATTTCATCCATAAACGTTAGATCAGGTTTGAAGGGAATGAAGTTCCTTGTATAAGGTGGGGGAACTGCATGATATCCCTTGTCAGATTTGGACTTATTATTCTCCCGATTTTCTAACATCTCAGATGAATTCACAAAGCTTTCTACTGCAGGAGAAGCTACAGTAGAAGAAGCTGCATTATATCCTAGTCTAGTTTTAAACTTTTCAATAACTTGACTTTCCAGCAAATTATTCAAAGATTTAGATGAATTTTAAAACTTCTCTTATGTTAGTTTTAACTCATCTCTCTCTTTTTTGCTTTTTCCAATTTCTTTTTGTTTTCAACTAAAGCATTATCTCTTAGTTTAACTTCAAGATTTAAAACATTAATGCTCTCTTCAAACACAGCCTCATTTTTCTTATAGTAAGCTAGTCTAGCTTTTACTAATTCTAAACCTGCTCTATAAGATACTGATTGGTTTGTAACTAACCTTTAAAATATATAAATAAATATATAATACTTATAAATATATAATAAGGATCAAAATCCACAAAATCAATGATAACCGAAAGTAGTATATGATGTTCCCGGGTCGTAGTCCCAACGAGGAGTGAATTGGAAAGTCGAGAGTCAGTTTGATATTTGATGTTTGAATGGAAAAGATTTGGATTGGATTTCTAAATCTACGAGAAAAATAATGCAATCTATACTAGAAATGAGAAAGGCACACAAAATTATACTAAAAACGTAAACGGAAATCTAAAAACGACACTTAAAAACCTTAATTTCTAAAAAATTAACCTAAAATGATTTTTTCACTTTTAATAGACTCTAATTAACTAAGAAGTAAGATTAAAGAAAACTAGAACGAAAACGGAGTTGATTTGAGCTTTAAAACACAAAAAACGTGAACGGAAACGAATCCCGTTCTTTAAAAAACGAAATTTTGCAAAAATAACCCTACAAAAGAAAATTTAATTTTCTTAGATGCAAAATGATAAAAGAAAATTTTGAAATAAAAAAATTATATTTTTTTGACTTTTTTATAATTTTTTATGAATTAAAAACGAATTTAACTAAAATTAAATATAAAAAATACTAAACGATTTATGAAAATTCTGAAAAAATTACAGAAAGTAGCTAGAAGAGTGAAGAATGCAAGAAAAATAAAATGGGTGAAACAGCTTATCAAATAAGCTGTTAAATAAGCAGAAAACTAAGCAATCAAAAAGAGGAGAATGACTTTTTAACACTATGTCTTAAAAAAACTAAACTGTTAAGCTACTTCTATGGACAAACAAACCAATAAGAAACCTAAATAAGCAAAGACATAAGGGCTTCCTAACCTAATAAGCAAAAAGCACAAAAATGAACTAAGGAAATCTAACAGATAAGCACAAAAATAAGCAACTAAAAAGGCAGTTTCTACTTTTTTTCAACTAAGCCTAAGCTAAGCTAAACTGTTAAGTAAATTTAAACACAAATAAGCAAGGGACAAACAAGATAATCAAAAACAATTAAGCTATACTACCTAAATAAGCTAGAATAAGCAAAATAAGCAGCTAAATCAGACAGATAAGCAACAAAAGGCAATAAGCTAAATGGGGCAAAAATGCATACACAACAGGCCTAGGGACACTTTTAGGGCTTATTTTTAAGCCCCCTAAAGGATCCTTATGGCTTTGGGGCTTGTAGGGGCTTAAAGATGGGCTTAAGGCATTTCTAAAATTGCAAATAGAAAACAATTTGAAATACAAATAAGCTAGTAAAAAAGGGCTTAAGAAAAGGCTGTCACAGTGAGTATGCAACTCTGGTTTTTTCAGTTTTAAAGGGGACAAGGGCAGGCTTATAAATAAGCCATAAAATAAGCTTAAAATTGAAAAAAAAGTTAAAACAGGTGAAGACAAGCTCCTAATGAGCTTGTGCAAAAAATTTAAAGACCTAAATACAAGTTTAACTATCTGAAAATTAGATTTAAAAAGTAGCTTTTGAAACTAAAAATGGACTTAAAAAGAGTGGACAGATTTTCACACAACAAGGATACACCAAATGAAAACTTTAATACTGCATTAGGACATAAAAATGACACAAAATCAAAGCTCAAAAGATGGTTTTAAAAGCTTTTACCCAATAAGCACTTCAAACCTGTTTTGGTCCAACAGATTGAAAGACAACATAAAAAAAAACTTAAAACAACTTTAAGACTTAAAATCTTGGAAAAATTCTCTTAAAAACAGCTTAATAAAGGTGGCCAAAAGAGACCAAGTGACCCAAATCTTTTAGAAACCAGTTTTGACCCTTTTTGGCTGTTATGCCAAACACCCCTTTAGGATTTTGAAAACTAATTTTTAAACTAATTAAGAAAGGTTTTAAGAAAAATCTTGTGAAAACAGATTATGACCAACTATGTTAAGCACAAAATAAGCCAAAAGCAACACTAAATAAGCAGTTAAATAAGCAAGCAAGATATAAGCAGATACAAAGCAAAAATAGACAGTTTTGCATAAAGACTTAAACAAAGCACTTAACAAGCAAACAGCAAACAAAAACAACTAAAATAAGCAAGATTAACACAAATAAGCTAAAAATAAGCTAAGCTACAGTAAACATAAGCAAAAATTTAAAAAGAGGGTGTACCTTATCCCTTGCTCAAACAGGGAATAATACATCCTAAATAAGCTCTATGACCTACCCAGCTTAAAAATAAGCATTCTAAAAACCCATAAGCTCTTCCTGATTTAGCTTATCTTCCTTTAAGCTGAAGCCTGAGAGTTTTTGAAACCTAAGGTCCGTGAGTCCCGATACTAGTCTCTGTGGGGTGTCAAAAGCCTGGTCACTTAGCCGCAAGGTTGGGATGTGCCGAGACGAAAGTCGCTACATGGGATGATCTCGCCTTTAAACTCATTATTCTAAGGTGGAACGTAAAGCATAGTATGTTGCAAAAAGTTGATCCATGGTTGAAATTCAAGATAGCACACTCACTTAAGATATAATAAATGTCGGGAGTAAAAAGTTCACAAGTTGCAAATATGAGTAGTGTTAGCATCCTTACTGATATTTAGCTGTGATTTTGTTTTAAGCTTGGTTTGGATAAGTGAAAAGTCGGGAACGATGAATTTATCCTTTTTGGGGCATTCTCGGATTCGAAATGCATCTTGTTCTATGATCCCTAACAGTTATGGAAATAACAAAAGTCAAAATTATCTCAACTATATTTTATGTAAAAAAAATAATGAAAAAGAAGTTTTATAGAAAATGGAAAAATGTGTGTATTTATACTTGTGATCTATTAACTCTCTTCGCAAAATCTTTGCTACTTTTCAAAGGTTTAGTTTGGGGAAGTTTCGAGGTATTTGGTTATAAGGCATATAATATTACGTGAGGACACGCAATCGCTTAGTTTGAGGAATTTTGATATGTGTGAAAACACATATCCATTTTTTTTATCAAAATAGACCCTAAAAAGACCAAAATTGTGCATAAAAGGCTTGTATATTGCTTGTTTTGCCTTTCTTATTATGTAGGTACGGATAAAGTAAAAATCCCAAGAAAACGGTTAAAACCGGGCAAACTCGAACACGGTAACGGAAGAGCACGCAAGAAGCTGGGAGGAAGCTATCAAAATCAAACCCTAGTCAAGCCTTGGTTAATTCTCAGTCAACCCAAGTCAAACACAAAAAGACAAAATCCCAAAGTTACCAAATCAGTCCTTCATGTTAAACCAAATTACAAAACAAACCCTAAATGCCCTAACAGTCGTTATCTTTTTATTAATAAAAGATAACGACCGTTACCTTTTTATAAAAAATCCAAACTCCATAACCCGGGCCCAAATCCCTTATAACCTGGCCCAAACCAAAGTCAAAGAAAAATAATCCCGGGTCAACACTTATACAAACGCACCCTTCAGTTAAAATTGAGCGGGAAAAGTAGTTTTACCATTGTTCACCCATCTTCTACCTTTTCACCCAAGGTCAAAATCAAAGGGCAATTTTAAATTGAGGGCCAAAAAGGACAATTCAGGTGCTCAAGTACACATGGGCAGAGTAATACATCATTAAACGCGCCCTATTGGTCTATCCTAACAAGGAATGCCACGTTGGATGATAAGGAAGCATAAGGGAATGTTGGGATTTGTACTTAAGGTACTCACAGAAGTAACACAAAGGTGTCACATCATGGATTGCCACGCTGGCAATCCGTGGGCTAAAAAATCTAATACAAGGGTCAAGAGTGAGCATCCAATGATGAGAGATGATTGAAGGGCCAAGATTGATTCAAGAGGAGTGGGATATGGACCTAGAAGCTTCAGAGACAGGCTATATATAGCCACTCACTCTCACACACAAACGTATTGAGTTTTAGCTTTTAGAATTTTTAGCTTAATTTAGTTGTAGCTTATGCAATTTTATCTTAAAATGTAATTTTATCTTTTAGTAATTTGTAACTTTCAGTTTTTAAGGCATTGTAATCCAATTTGAGTTTTAATCAAATCCTTATTTCAGTTTTCATAAGTTTTTTCTACTCATAAGCTGCTACTATTTCCTAAGATACTTATAAGCTCTCACAAGTCTATAAGCTTGTGATTGAGTTTAATTTAGTCCTTAATTCACTTAAATCTTAAAATCAGCTTAAAACCTTGGATTATTGGATTTACAAGCTTATGGAAGGGAAGCTAGCCATGGATGAGCTTCCAAGGACTTTACTAGCTTATCCATAAGGATAAGTTAGAGCTAGTAGATAAGCTCATTTGAGCCTTTTAGCCTTTGTTTAGCTAAGGCAGGTTGTAAGTTTCCCTTTAATCTTCCTGTTTTAAATTTCTTAGTGTAATCTAGCTTATTTTGCTTAAATGATTGCTTATTGGTGCTTAAACTAGTCTTATTTAGCTTATTGAACTTGATTTATAATCTGTTTTAGGCTCTAGTAGTATAGATCTTAGAATTTCATAATTTGTCTTAAAAATTATTAAAAATCCAAAAATAGAGTAATTTATTTTATAGCTTATTAATCTGTCTTTTAATTTGCTTAGGTTTTGTGGTTTTTTTAGGTTGTTATATTTTTGGTATTTTTTTGTGTTTAATTTATATACAAATATACTTAGGATTATAGGAAGACCATCCTTACTCCTATTTCCTTCCTGAAGACGTTAAGGGTTTCCGGAGTCATACTCTTTTTAAAACACGCGGGAGAAGAATTCGTAACGCTATCTAGGTTAATGCCTTGGTGAATATGTCCGCAAAGCTGATAATCAGCTCATCAAGAAAAGTAGAATTCCACCACGACCCTTGTTCAAACCCTGCTGTGTTGATGAAATGGTGTCGGATGTCATTGTGCTTGGGAACTGAGTGTTGGAATTATTGCAACATAGAGCAATAAACACTGCGGTTGTCGACAATTTCGGGGGAAATCTTATTGAAGGCTAAAACCGGTGTAGTCTGGTCAGCTGTGACCTGCTTCCACAGTATATGAGACAACATCCAGGGACTTGGCAATGTATTCAGCCTCTGTAGTTGAGATCGTAGTGCTCTTCTGTTTCTTTGATGACCAGCTGACTAATTTATCTCTTAAGGAATTGAGCACACTCCTGTCTACTTCTTTCGTTGTATCCTAAGCAACCTGCATGGTCCACATTACAAAGGCCGTTAGTTGCCATGGCGGGTGTCTTTGGTTACATAAGTCCCTAATAATGGTTTCCTCTGAGCTACTGAAAGACCTGTTAAGTGCTTTAAGGTGCTTTTTGGTAGGCAATGGCCTGATACTCTTGCACACATGTGATACTGCGTAATACTAGGTCGGGTATTGCTGGCATGTGAGTTGGTACATTATGTAGCCGACAATAATACGAAATCTGTCTGGTCATCTAGAATCACATAAGGTGTCTCTCATTCTAGTTTACATTCGATCCAACCATAGGTGTATCCAACATGGTCACATGAATCCATTCCTAAATTTTTTAATATTTCTAGAGCACAAGTTTGATTGATTAATAAAAATGCCTCTTGGATTTGAGGAAACGTGTAATCTAGAAAAGACATTTGTACCTCATTTGACATTTGGAACTTTAGAGAATCTCTTATGCAATGGGAAAATATGTCATCAATGCTTTAGGGTCGGTCGAGGCAAATATGTGATCATATATTATATATTTGAACAAGAACAGGATATGTTTGCCTGTTTTCTGATGTGATATGTCGGGTACGACTGCACCTTGATATAACTTGTTTTCTAGAATAAACACGTGACAAGGTGTCATACCACGCCCCAAGGAGCTTTCCCGAGGAGCCTGCTTTAAACCATACAACGCCTTCTTCAGACGATAAACATGTATCGGATGGTCTGGTTCAATGAAACCCTCTGGTTGACTAACATATACTTCTTCCTTTAACTCGCCATTAAGGAATGCTATCCTGACATCCATTTAATAGATGGTAGTGTTTTTACTGGCGGCATTAGCGATGAAGACTCTTATAGCCTCGATGCGTGCAACCGGTGTAAAGGATTCCTTGAAATCAATTCCCTCCTCTTATCGATATCCCGTGGCCACCAACCTTGCCTTGTTTTTCAGAACATCACTATACTCATCAAGCTTAAATTTGTAAATCTACCTGAGAGCTATAATCATGACATAGTCTGGTCGTGGTACTAATTCCCATACTTGAATTCGATCAAATTCGTGAATCTCATCTTGAATGGCTTGAAACCAGCAATCTTCAGTTATGACAGATTTAAAGTTCTTTTGTTTGACATTTGATAGTACAGAGTTATACAAGCACCACAAGGCATCGGTTGTAAGTTGTTTTCTAGTGGATACCGGTCGAGAGGGATTGCCAATGACATTATTAAGCGGGTGATCCTTGCTCCATTTCCTGAGATGATGATGTGGTTGAGTGACATGAGTTGATTCTGCTGAACTAAGATCCTCGGATGATGATGCTTCAGAACTAGGTTCTGGAGAAAACACGATTACAAAGGGTATATTTGATTATATGATATTCATATGAATCAGCACCTATATCATTGTCAACAGGAGCAAAAGGATTGTCTTTAATGCTAGTAGATCCAGCTGCAACGCCTTGTTGTAAACTTAGAGATTGTAATGACGAAGATGACGGTGAATGACTTAGAGAAGGTGCATCTTGATCAATGGTAGTAGAAGAAGGTGTACAAGCTGAATTGACTGGAATTGGAACTGCAGGAGCAGGAGAAACCGGTCTTTCAACACAAGAAGGTTCTAGGTATTCCTCGAACATTGGGTGGAATAAAATCTCCAGTTAATTATTTGTTGGGGGTACATAAGATGTTGCAAGGACCGAATTGGGTACAAGCCCTAAACTAATCTGTCCAGGTGTCAAAAACATAGGTGTGGGTCCTGTACTGAGTTGCACAAGAGCCATAGGCTCAGACATCTCATCGAATTGAACGTGAATAGTTTCCATGATTCGTCGGGTTCTTTTGTTGTAGATTCTATAACCTTTCCTGCTTGGTGCATAACCAACAAAAATTCCAATGTCAGCTGTTGGTTGCAATTTTCCAAGATCCTCGTTATCATTTGTAGGGTAACAAAGAGCACCAAAGACTTAGAGAAAGGTAAGATCAGGCTTCTTATCATGCACCAACTCATATGGGGTTTTGTTATGATGAGTGTGAATGAGGGATCGGTTTTGGGTGTAACAAGCAGTAGCAACAACTTCTACCCATAGAAACACCGGGGCCTTAGAAAATATCAGCATTGTCCTAGCAGCCTCAACAAGAGTACAGTTCCATCTTTCGACAATGCCATTTTGCTGGGGAGTCCTTGATTGATAAATTATGTGCCATTATCGGTGTGGATGTATCTGATAGTTTTGTTAAGACCGACTTGTATTTGCTTCAGAAATTTGATGACGAACTCTGGGGTTTCATATTTCGATCTCAAAAACTTAACCCAAGTAAACCTAGAATAATCATCAACGATGACTAAGATGTATTTATTCCCATTAATTGTTTGCACTCGTATCGGTCTACATAAATCCATATGAAGGGTATTAAGAACTTCCAAGTTGGTGTTTTCAGTTTTGGGTGTGTGGGTATGTTTTTTGCTCTTACCTAGTTGACATGCGGAGCAAAGATGATCTTTCTCAAACTTCAATATCGGTAAGCCTCTTACTAAATCCTTTCTTGCAAGGTCATTGACGGTACCGAAGTTCAAGTGGTCTAAACGACGATGCCATAACCATGATTTATTCTTGGAGGCTTTGGACAACAAGTAGATTGGGGAGGACTTCATCATGTCTTCAATCGAGATAGTGTACAAATTAAAACCACGAGAACCTTTAATTAATTCAACACTATATGTATCTCGAACATAACAAGAATACTTCCTGAATGCAACTTCCAAATCAGAATCACAAAATTGTCCGATAGAAAATAGATTATGTCCCAGTCCTTTTACATAGTATACCCTATAGATCATACTGTCATCAATCACATAATCTCCATAATCCATGATAACACAAAGTGGTCATTCCTAAATCTAACTGTCTCGATGAACTTTTTTACAAAATTCCTGAGCCGTGAGCGATCCCCCGTCATATGTTTTGAGCAGCCTGAGTTCAAATACCAAAGGACGATCTGTACGACCTGCATTTGAAAACAGACAAAGATAGAGAGTTTGGAATGTTGGATCCCCAATTTTGGTTGGGTTCCTGTTGGTTAGCAAAAGCAATAGCAGATTGCATAGAGGCAGCAATTGCCTAATTCTTAGGTAAACTGGGAGGTCTAACGAGAACTACCTAGTACTGTTAGTTTCTACATTGGTATCTGGTTAAAGATTTCTGAGATGTGTGACTTAATTTCTCAATTATCATATAGTTTACCTAGTGCTACGCTTTTGTTTGCTTAGCCGGCTACTACTTTGGATTTAGTGAGCCTAGTTTAAAGGGCATTTTATGTTCTCCTAAAGTAAATATTATGCCCGTGGGCCTCCATGGCTAACCAACACTGGTAAGCACTGTTCCTGTTGCTTTCCACACTTGCTTAAGTTGCTTAGGTTTCCAAAGTTACTTAACTTTATGCACAACACTTTTAACAGAGGGGGATGCATTCACAGAGTGCAAATAATTAACCACACACAAATCATGATTTGCAGAAATTAAGCATTTGTTACATGTATAGCAAACAGAATAAGAATTTGAATTAATTACAGTACGCTTAGAGCTAATACTAGAATCAACACGATTCGTGGTTTTTAAACTAGTCTTATTAGTCCTAGGGTGTTCTTCTACTTTCTTCTTGTGACACTTTTAGCTGGCGAGATCCTATTTTTCTTAGTATTGCTCCTAGGCTATGATCCGCTAGCATCAGTGCAACTGTTTACTCCTATAGAAGGAATCTCAAGGACATTAGTCTTCTGACTGTTCAGTTTCTCTACATGTTTGTGTGTGTTATTATTTGACGTAGCACATTGGTCCTCAAAAGTAACTTGCTTTTTCCTAGTTAAAGGGTTAGAAGCATGCTTTTTATCTTGTTTTTTAAAGTCTTTTGGACAAGTGCCGATCACATATTCTAATAGTTCCTGAGAGTGTTTAGTGTAAAGGCAAGCAGATGCAAGTGATCTATCTAATGGTCTTTCAACCTTAGCTTCCTCTACTATCTCGCGAAGGGTTTCTACACTTTCTTTAAGATGTTTGAGATAATCTAGATGAACTTCCTTATTGTTCCTATTGTGAGGGGGAATTGGTTCAACATCTATAGCATACATACCAAGTGCAAGAACTCTTGGTTTTACAGAATCCATAGTGATGCATTTCAGATTTTCATGTATTTGGGCTTTCAGATTCTCATTTTCAATTAACAAGGAAGTTGTTTGTTTGATATGTTTAGCACGTATGATCTTAATAGAATCATACAATTCCTTGTAATGCTGCTTAATTTTTGTATTCTCAGCCCTAAAAAGCTCATTTTGTTCTTGGAGAATGGTGACCTTTTCAGTTAATTGAGTGATCTGAAAATCTAAGGCCCTAAAATCAAGAGTACAGTCTGCTTTACTACGGGTCTCTTTTAATTGAGAGATTTGCATTCTCAGTTTTTTGATGGTGTTGTCCTTTCCTTGAATGGAAGCTTTCATTTTTTCGATTACAAAAACTAAGTTAAAATCAGGAGCATCTCGAGCGGGTGGAGATGTGTTGTTTCCAAAACTTTCTTAAAGGTTTTGATACTTTAACTGTAAATTTAAGTGATTTACCTTACGATTGGAAAAACATTTTACTAATTCAGTATGATCATCTTTTTAAACCTTATCATGTAATTTAGAAAGCTCTGCTTCATGTTCTAGACAACGTGTTTAAACAACAATGTGGGCATCATGCATTTTAGTGAATCTAGATACAGTAAGCTTAGAGTTTGTTGCAATATAAAACACTTCTTTGGACAAGCGATCAATAATTAAGTTTTCATATGCAATGAGAAGATTTTTCCTCTCAATCTCATCATACTTCCTATTCATTATATTTTGGTCAACCTCAGCTTCCAGCTCTTTAAAAATTTCTTTCATTTCTTTTATTTCTTTAGTGAGAGCCTTTTGATTACCCTCAAAATGTTCTTTAAGTGTTTTGAAAAATGAAATGACTTCAGTGAGATAGCATTCCTTGGTTTGTTCAAAACCCCCTTCCCCTTCTGTGAAAACCTAAAAACACGTGATAGTTCTTTGATCGTTTATTGTTTAGACCTCATATAGGATAATATAGTAACAATGATATAAATTGCACAGTGGAAAGAATAGACACAAATCAAAGTTACTTCATGGTTTTTCTTTATTAATCAACACAACCCCAAATACTATTTGATCAGAATAGATCGGTTACTCTAAGTAGTAACAGGGATCAAAGATCCTTGAGGCTAAACTCTAGAAGTCTACACTAATTATACAAACAAGTACACACACACTTTTGTATCTAGTCGACTCTCATATGATGAACACACACTTTTCAGAATGCTTAAAACAATATGCCTGGACATCCTTTTATAGCATAAGGAGTCATGGTTTTACATGGAAACTATTAAAAGATATTAATGAGTAAATCAATTAAATATTCATCTTTATATCTTCATATTTATCACTTTTTGACCAAATCTTTATTTTCTTTTACATCTTGTATAATCCCTCAATGACGACTTTGGTCCTTTTGTTTCCATCTTGTTTCATTCGTGTTTTGTCTTATCAACTCAAATATAATTCCCAACAATCTTCCCCTAGTTGATAATGACAAAACAAAATAAGCACAAACTTCCTCTGAAGTTAATATACGAATGAAAACTTCCCCTTAAGCTACCAAGGATCTACAAGTTGCAAATCATCAAATCTTCTTACCTTTTTTGTTATCATCAAATAGGGGACTAAAGTATGCAACTTTGATCTTCACAACCACAAACCATTATCACACTTCTAATCCATCCTTCCAACAACTCAAATAACCCTCCATAGACGCGCCCATTAAAGATAAAAGAACATAAGCGGAAGAACTTAAGTAAGCAGTATATAAACAAAGGCTAGAGTAGTAGGTAAAAACCTTTCACCTAGTTTAACATATAAAAAGGCTAAACTTTTTAACAATAAGCTTCCCTTAAAACCTAAATGTTAACCATGCACTGAAACTTTTAAATTCCTGTAGACTATGTAATGATTACTGATGTAGAAAATTAAATATAGAAGAAACTTGAATGCTGAAGTAAACAACCCAAACATTGTATCCTTATATCTTGCACTATCCATGTGACTTCGAACGTCACCCAAAACCAATGTAAAAAGAGAACCGCAATCTCTTGACAATTATCCTCATCTTCTAAGAGACACATAACCAAAGGTGATAGCAAATGGTGAGCATAAACACCATAAGAAAAATCACACACCTTTGCTAGATTTTGTCCAATATCTTCGACACAACATTGAAAACACAATCAAGTCACCCCTGCAAAAAGGTAAGATAAACCACAAACCCAAATAATTCCACTTCACCATTAAATAAGTGATAAACATTTCTTCTTCTTACCAAAACATCTTCAATAGATGCAAAAATACGAGCCTTTAAACTTAAGAACATTTAAACAAAAAAGTTTACCTTCCCCTTAAACAGCCGTAGTAAACCACAGTAGCAAACTTCTTCTAGTTGGCAGTTTTAAACATATGAGAACACACAAACCTTGGTTTAAATCCAACGTTAGTAACTCTAAAAATTTACCCTAGTACAGAAACTTAAAACTGGACAGCATTAAAAATATACTACAAGTATTAATCGATACTAGCAGCACTAGAATAGAACTATCACACTAATATAAACTAGCACAGCAATTAACCCTTAAGTGATTAGCAGCATTAAATGAACTGGCAGCAGCACTAATCTTATGGGTTTGTTTGAGTGGTTTAGTTAGGTTGAGTTGAGTAGAGGAGAATCCTTAATGGCAGCATTAAACCAGCTTACTTCAGTATTAACGTCTCCTGGCAGCATTAATAATCATAAGCAGCATCACTAACTTTCAAAGATAGGCTAGCGGTATTACTGCCATTGGCAGTATATAACATACAACTAGCAGTACAAATGTATGAAGCACATACAAAGTAACAACATAAGAATGTACTAAAATTATAAAGTTGACAGTACTAACTTCATTACCCAACAGTACTAATTCTCTTCCCCTTCGGACAGTATAAAGTGTTCCTCTCTCCCATTAACCTTTTGAGAATACAATTTTAACGGTTGGTAAAGCTACCAAATTTACGATCACACAAGTCAGTACTGTTTCATGTTGTCAGTAGTAACCACCCAACGAGCAGTACCAAACATATAAGGATACCTTCTTTTTTTTAGCGGATACTTTTTAGTTGCTAAATTGTCACTAATCTCCTTAGTCTTTGATCTATCATCTTGATGTCGTGTGTTAGCATTCCCCTACTAAGGTTCATCATCATCCAAACATCGACAACACCAAAGGCTAGTAGAAACATACTGATCACAGCCCCCCAGTCCATTGCTTGTTTTTATTAAATTAGAGCTTTGTGACTACCCTAATTGCAAACGAATTGAACCACAAGCCCAAAAACAGAGAACAGGACCACTCTTTCCGTCATAGATTTCGACCATCAATACACCTTGTAGATCCTAAAAAATTTTATTGAGAGACACTAGGCTCCTGATAATACCAATTGTTGAAAACCACCTAAAAAACACTGAGTTTCTTTGATCATTTAAGCTCGAGGTTGTTTTAGTACCTCATCTAAGGATAATATTGTAACACTGATATAAATTGCCACAACGGAAAAAAAATACCAAAATCAAAGTTACTTCAAGGTTTTCTTTATTAATCATCACAGCCCAAAAATACGATTTATCAGAATAGACCGTTTACTCTAAGTAGTAACAAGGATCAAAGATCCTGAGGCTAAACCTATGAACGTCTACACTAATTATACAAACGTGTATACATACACTTTTGTATCTAGTCGACTCTTATATGATGAACACACACTTTTCTGAATGCTTAAAACAATATGCCTAGACCTCCTTTTATAGCATAAGGAGTCAAGGTTTTACATGGAAACTATTAAAAGATATTAATAAGTAAATCAATTAAATATTCATCTTTATCTCTTTTTGATCAAATCTTTATTTTCTTCTACATCTTGTATAATCCCACAATGACGACTTTGGTCCTTTTGTTTCTATCTTGTTTCATTCGTGTTTTGTCTTATAAACTCAAATATAATTCCCAACACCTTCACTAAGCCCTGTTGGTGTAATTCTCTTTTTACAAGTTTTTTAAATTCCAAAAAAAGTTGTATAAGTGCAAAAATGTTAATTTTCACTTGACTTTTTGTTGGAAGCACCCTAGGGACAAGCGCTACACGTGTATTGGGAGGGTACACCATCAATGCTTTGATTGGTCTTGAAGCTGGGGCCTGCTCTTTGAGAGCTTCTGCTTTCATCTTGAGGACATCCTTATACTAAAATATCTGACTAGTGGTCAGTTGTGTCTGTGGTGTAAAGGTCGCCAAATAGTTCTCTTTCGAGTAATTTGGGGGTCTAATATTAATGTTTTGTTCAGTCCACAGAGGGGTTTTCATTTTGTCATTTATTTTCTTCCTAGTGATTTCAGCTATATCTAGGGTATCCTCTAAGTCGTGCACTATGGCCAGGACATGATTGGTTTTGATAATTTCATGACCATTATATAGAGCAGGCTGAACTTGCTTTGCACAGGTGAGACATAAGGGGTTCTTATAGCCAATAGCTACCTTTTTCTATTCATCATAATAAGGCTTTGGTTTACACAGCATGTGAACTGTTTGAAGAGACTGGCCTTGTTTGTATTATTTATCCTCGACCTTTTCTTTTAAAGCTTTCATGTCTAAAAATTCTTCTAGGTATTTGTTTTATTTCTGTTTGAAATCATTTTTCAAAGACGTAACTTCTTCTACCATTGGCTTGTTATGGTTGATGGTAGAGGTAAGTTGCATTTTTACAGAATGAAGCTCCTTTTTCAAATTTTCTTCCTTAATATTACGGTCAGTGATAACTATTCTTAATTGTTCCTCAATCTTTTGTTCTCTTTTAGTTAATTCAAACTTGGCCCGTCTCTCATACAGTTCAACTTGTTCCTTATATGTTGCAAGTTTAGCGGTCAATGATGCATTAACTACTTTGTTCTGCTTATTTACAGAGACATTATGGGCTGACTGTTCATGCATTTCATAAATTAACATCATATATGTATCATTTGGTACAGAAGATACATTACTTTGTACAACTGGCTTGACGTTGTCCTTCACACACTGATCATACGTGATCATATTGCTATCACTCGTATAATCAGCATTTGAGTCAACAACACAGTTTGGTTATACATTGTGATGCATCTCGTGTGCTTCATGATGCTCGCAAACAGCATCCTGATAGTGATCATGATCGTGTACATCAGATAGAATGTCTAAATCATATGACGGGCTGGCTTCATCATAGACAGGATCTGCTGACGAGAGATTTCTCATGAATATATTCTGTGCAGTGGGAGCCTCATCAACATCACAATTAAAAACATCACAATCATCAGCTTGAAAGACATTATCCACACTGAGTGCTAAGTCTTGAACCAGTTGCTCATCCACATTATCATCAACAACATTTTATTAAGCTTGCATTAGCAACATCTTTACTTTGAAGTATTCTGAGTTCTATGGTTGCTTGCGCTGAGTACAGTTCCTTGCTATGTGGCCTATACCGTTGCAGTTGTAGCACTTAATATGCCTTGCTTAACCTGGATTTGCATTCCCAACTCTGTTCTAAGCCCCCCATAACCAGCTGCACATGTTCCCCTTGCATTGTTCCCCTGTCCTCTATTATGCCGACCCTGAACATTCTGAACAACAACCCTGCCATCTTAAACTGTGGCTTGGTTCCTTGTATTTGATGAAGTTCTGAGTTGATTGTCAGTTTGAGGAAAGTGTGTTTTATATGATTGGGTAAGTAGGGAAAGTGTGTTAGCAAAGTGTGGTTGAACATGTGTGGATGGTGGAGTTGTAGATAATTGTGAATAGTACTGCTGATGTGAAACATTGGACATCAAGGCGAGAGGATCAATAGTGTGTTGAGTGAATCGATCCAACATCATTTTTTTCTCATTGGCATGTGCCTTGTGTTGCTTCAGATAAGCATACAGCTGATCATAGTTGGAGTCCCTCAAACATCTGTTCAGTTTCATAGCTATTATGAATCTACCCTATTCAGGCAACATGTTATTAACAAACTTAGAATTCAACTGCATTTTGGACATATTCATCTTGATGTTCCGAATGTCGTTGATGAACTTGGCAAACCAGACATAGTAGTCGTGAATGGTTTCTCCTTTGTTCTAACGGAAGTGTTCAAAATCATCATACAGTTGTGATTCCCGATCTTCTTTCGTTAGTTCAGATCCTTCCAGGAGCATCTTCACATTATCCCAAATGTCTTTTGCCTCGGTGTAATGATTGATGAGAGTGTAGATGTATTTTGGTAACCCTTGAAGTAGGATATTTGTTGCCTGAATGTCAGCATTATACCTATCCTTATCTTTAGGTGAAAGGTCGGAATAGACTTGAGCTCGCTCGGGGCCTAGTTGATGGGCACCTTCTGTCCCTTTAGCAAGTGTGTCTCTAATAGTTCCCACCTGAAAAGGTCCTTCATTAATTGACTTCAGGATGTTCACCCCATTCTCTTTACCCAGACAATACAGTCGAATACGTTGTTTCCATGATGCAAAGTCAGTCCTATCAAGCATAGGTGGTCGGGTATCGGAACTGGCACATTGGATATCTTCCAAAAGATTAGCCATCTTAATTGATTGTGAAATGATTTAAGTTGATCGAATAATGATTAGTAATTATATGTTAAAAGTGGTGATGTTTGTTTAGGTGTTTTGTTGTTTGAATTTGTTACGTTTGTCAAGTTTGAAAAATAGTCCAAATACCAAACAATGTGCCAAATCGCTGGATTAGAGCTTAAACCGCTACTGTCAAACCGCTACGGTCAAACCGCTATAAAGAATTTTTTTTAACTAAACCGCTACCACGAACAAAAATGGCCAGAGGTTTGGTTCCTAAAATCCTTGAGAAAAATCTTCAAAAACCTGTAACAAACTGCTACCTACAAACCGCTACGAATGGTAAACCGCTACGAAGTTAAACTGTCAAACCGCTACTAGAAGACAATGGTAAACCGCTATAAAGAAGAAACACCAAACCGCTATCAAAAAGTAAAATTGGCAGAGGTTTGTTTCCCAAATCACTATGAGAAATTGTCTTCAAAAAACCTGTAAACTGCCATGGATCAAACAGCTACAATTACCAAATCGCTACTAGTAAACCGTTACTGACAAACCTCTGCCTAATAAGACAAACCGCTATCAGAAATGACAAACCGCTAGCACAGTGTACGATCTGACAAACTACCAGAACAGTGTACTTTCCAGACAAACCGCCAGAACAATAAATCAAACCGCTACACTTAACAACCAACAGTTTACCAAACCGCTACGATGAACTACAAACTTTTACACCTTAAAACACTTAAAAATCACCCTTTTGAACGTTTTGACTTAGATTCTTTTGCACAAATGAGTACTAGAAGGCTATAGCAACTACAAAAACATGAATTTTAACACAAGAAACGTGAAAATCAATGAAACTCAAGAACAAGAGCTAAAATCTCCTAAACCTTAACTTTGATCTAAACCAAGCACTAAAACGCACAGATAAATGATCTAATCATCCCATGAGCTCTGATACCAATTGGAGGATATTGGAAATCATAACACAATAGAAGATAGATGGATTAGCCAAATCTAAAGAGAGAAATTAAGAGAGAGAAAGCTTTCTAGTAAGAGAGAGTGTAACTTGTATAATGAAATGACTAACAACCTCTTCCATGGCATGGGAGAGGCTTATATAGTAGCATACAAAACCGACCAAAGGGCCTTCGTAGTGGGCTTACACGTTGGGCTTCATACCGGGCCCATTACCGAATGTTATACATTAAAGAATCTCAGTGTTTAGCCATGCTTCCGTAATAGAAGTTAGCTCTTTCAGTTCATTTCTTAAGTTTTGATTCTCTTTGAGAATCTTAGTGTTTACATGTTGCATAGTAAGAAGATCAAGCTTTGCTTGCTTTAATACCAAAAGCAGTTCTTTGCATGTATTTAGTTCTTGAACAAGATGTTTATGTTTTGACATGAGATTGTTTCTTTGATCTTCAACATAGTTTAGATCAATACACAGATAATCTAGAAAGGATTTTCTATCATCATTATCTTCCATTTCAAGAAGAGTGTGTACCTTTTTCATAGAGATCTTAATCTATTTACCATTTTTGGCATTTTCTTTGCTAACATAAACTCTTTCTTCATCAGCAAGAGCCATAAGAGCTTTAACTTCAGTTACTTCATTGTCATCAGATGACAATTCTTTTTCATTCCAATCATATGATTCAGTAATTAAAACTTTATTTTTTCCTGAGGACAAACTGAGAGCTGAGGCACTAGAGCTGAAAAGGCCTAGTTTATCTTTGACTTTGTTGTACTTAGCTTTAAAGTCTTTGGTATGCCTCAGTTCAGGTTTGTGTTCAGATGAATGGAGAAGTTTTGGTTGAAAAGGTGACTGATATAAAGGAACTGATATAAAGGAACTGATGTCTTTGACCAGCAGTCTCTTGCAAAATGACCCTTCTTGCTACATTTTGTGGCATTCAGTTAGGTTAGTTGCTTTTGCACTGCTAAACCTTTGAGTACCCTTTTTGAATAACCTTTTAGATTTGGCTAAAAGAGCTCTTGCTTGGTATTCTTCTTCAAAGTCATTTATGTACTCTTGACTGCTACTTGTATCTTCTTCATCATCAGGACTATCTTAAAAGTCCTGGACAATAGAGGTAGAGAATGAGGCAGTTGACAGTGGAGTTGCAAGGACAAGAGTTTTCTCTTTGTTAGTATCATAAATACTGTTTATAAGGTTTTCTTCATATTTGAGTTTACCAAATAGAGAAGCAAGCTCAGATTCTTTTACATGTTTTGTGTTTTTGAGACTTTGGCAGAAATAACCTATTTATAAAACCAGTATTTATCTCAAACTTTGAAAGTTTAATGCCATCATTTACTAATTCATTCATCAAAGATTTATATTTGGTGAATGTTTGTGTTAGAGATTCACCTTCTTTGAATTTAAAGGTGTTATAGCACAACTTTAGGTCCATGACCCTACTTTCTTTCACATCAGAGGGCCCCTCATGATATAGTATCAGGTCATCCCAAGTGGATTTTGCAGTTAAGCAGTTTATGACAGAGTTCATTTGGTCATCTGGAAGCACAGACATAATAAGACTTTTGAGTCGCTGATCTAAGTTAGTAGCTTTTCTCTCCTCAGGTGTCCATTGTGTCTCTGGTTTCCTTTGACCAGCTGCCATAGGGATACAAGGACCGTTTAAAATGATGTTTTCAAATTGAGGTTCAATACCAATGATGTGACACATGAACCTCTTTTTCCAATTGGTGAAATTTTCCACCTCTAGTACAGGAGAAACATTTAACTGGTCACCCTTGTATTCAAGAGTCTGTGGTACTTCTACTGCTGCCATTTAAGATGGATCTTGATTTTAAAAATCTTTGAGCCTTTATATATCCTTTTAAAGGGATTTTATAAACCAAAGGCTCTGATACCACTTGTTGGTCCCTTGGAATCTGATATAAGATTTATCAAGTTAAACTAATCAGATTCCATGGCAACAATGTGAGTTTTAAACAGATATATATGAAGAATATAAAGAACAAGTTTAAAACACACATAAGTACATTTCAACGTATAGGTTCTTATTAGAATCAAATAAAGAATCTATGACACACCTTGCTTGCGGAATAGCAAGGTGGTTGAATAACAATTGGGGTGTTGTCTCCTTCGAACTTATTCTCTAACCAAAGTTATGAGAAATAAGAAAACAAACTATTCGACTAGAACTAAAGCTTCAACTTTAATAGTTTCTATTCAGTTTGTTTGAGAGATAAATGAACTCTTCAATGTGTTTCACATTAATTGGAACAAATAGCATTTACTTTGGGAATCTCTTTCCTTTTATAGGCAAAGGGATTAGGGTTTACAAGTTTAACCTAGACTACGTGGCAAGCATTAAATGGGCATGTTTGCTTTCTAGTACTAGGTACTGTCCTTTGAAGAAAGTTGTTGTACTTCTATACCAACTTTAGAAGTTACTTTCCCAATGAGATTGCTTTATTCCTTTTGATATAAAGCAATCTTTTTCCCGTCTTGTAAACCTTCTAGAAGTGAAACAACATGTTTCAACTTTTGTTAAGGAGATAGACAATGTTCAGCTTGGAATTGTCAGCCAAGCTGAACTGAAGCTCTTAGCAAAATCCTTTTTCAGTTTTTGTACCATTGCATAAACTGAAGTGAAGATACTTCCCAATCTTCTAAGGACCTGAAGAGCTGACACTGAAGAAACTTCAGCGACTCAAACTGAAAGACTTCAGCTTGAGTAATACTTAGGGGATTTTATGTTTAAATCTATTAAAAGATTGAAGGGCTCAGGAACTGAACCCAACATAAAGAAAGCAAGAACATAAATCAATCAAACAACACATAGACATTCTGAATGATTAATGATAAACAATCTTACTTGATAAAAACATGGATTGATGGCAGTTACAATAGGGTTATGAGGTCCTAAAACGACCTAAAAAGCTGCGAGAATGACTAGGGTTCATCTCCCAAAAGTTATACAAAGTTACACACTTAAAACCCTAAAGTTGGTTTTGTATATATAGTAAAAACGATGCGACGGTGTCGCGTTAAAGTCGTGACACCGTCGCCACGTGGATGATTCTAAATCCTCTTTAAGTCGGCCACGTCCTGACGCCGTCACTAGATCTCTGACGCAGTTACGATGAAGATCCTGACATCGTCGCTTTATGATGGCGACGCCATCTCCACGCGTTGTATGCCCAATTCTTTGTGATTTTTGGTGTAGAGTCCTAATCTTGTTTGTTTCTTATCTAAATGAGCCCAAGTCATGTGTATTTCCTCCAGTGCTAAAAACCTAAAAACAAACAATTAAGCACATAATCTGGGCATATTTGCATGATTTAGAGGGTTAAATGGCCTCGAAAAAGTGTATAAAATGACACCTCATCAAATACCCCTACACTTGGGATTTGCTTGTCCTCATGCACATGGGCTTTTCTACCTAGATAATAGCAATATTGGGGACATTTAACCTACGCTTTAAAAGTATTTTATGACACAACCTTCTAGACATCATAATTAAAAGCACGGAAAGTATATACTAGCACCTCACATAAGTGTTTAGGATTCTCCCTTTCACTCAGGTGTATAATAAATTATAACAACTATAGGAAACAAAAAATAAACACTCATTACTTGTCATAGCATATAAATTACCAAAGGCTTGGTAAAGGATCAAAACCTCCACCGCTTAGGCGCAAGTATAAGTCATTACTGTTAAAGTGGTATTTTTAAAGAGTAGTGGGGTGTAGGTGTAAGATAACATTAACGGAAACAAAAATGGATGGGATACATTTGGGGAGTGATATTTGGGTGAATTTGGAGTGAAAGGGTTAGCTAATTATTTATACGAACACACGCTGATTTGGTTGCTAAGCCAAGACTCGAACAAAGATATACAAACTCTACACAACTCTACATCAATCTCTTTCTTTTTCTTTTCTTGACTCTATGATAAACATAAGCAAATGGCAGCCCGTACATTTTTATCACTTTTCTATATATATTTTTTTCGTATACTTTTGTCCTGCCATTGCTTAAACATATAATACATCACGGGGGTTCATAGATACACCCATACACTTGAACTTTTACATACTCTATATTTACAATCTAACTAATGACCCAATTCGAGGTGGATTAACATAACATGGAGCTTATTGAGCTCTATTAGAGGTAATAAATTACTTCTTCCTCAATTCCTTATAAGATGAATACTACCATGAATCCCAATCGTCCCAAAACTGTATTTATAAGGATAAGGACTTAGCAACCATATACTCAATAATTAACTTGAGTTAAAATAATAATGTACTAAAATCGAGTACATACAAGATAGGATAAGGCGATTTAGGTGTTAGATTTTTTAAGGGTGACAATGCTCTTCATTAATAGTCTAGCTTAATAAGAAAATTACGAGAACTGTAAAAAAGGATAGGCTCGGAGGGGTGTACTAGGGGTATCCTGCACTAAAAATGAATGCATGGAAACGGTGTGGGATAGTTATATGATCGAGGTGACCATCATAACAATTACAGGTTTAAAACATGGGTTAATCCTAGTGCCTCTTATCTAGCAAATCCTAGTTCTTACTATGCGGTCTCGGGATGTATCACAAAAACAAGTTCTAGAATTTAATATACTATCGGTACACTCATATAATTTAATACCAATACCAATGCTCCAGAAAAGGCCACAAAGACCATACGTATACATCTGTAACGACAGAATAGGCACATATGACTGCATTCAAACCTTAACTCGAACAAGCTACAAGTATAAACTATCTTAGGTATCAATAATGGATACCCAAATTCCTAAAGATCTAAAGGTGAACCTCACATTTTTGGGGTGAAATTCTGAGGATTTTTATGCTAGTCATACATTCCTATCCATGAGACGCTATTAATACTCAGTTTTTGTCGGTATGTGTTATAAAAAAAATTAAATTTTGGTTAAAATTACCTTTTATGCTATGTTTTGGTATATTACCCATCATTTTAAGGACAAAGCAAATGACGATTGAAGGAATAGTTTAAGGCTTATTTCCCCCTACACTTAAGTTTAACATTATCCTTAATGTTCTTAAAAGTACCCGTAAAAACAAATAAAGGGAAAAGAAAACAAGTAAAAGAAACTAGTACCCCCTTGTTTGCTCAATAATGGAGAAGAAACATGTGATAACTGGTTAGATCCTCCTCCAAGAGTCGTCCAATGAAACTTCCTAAGAATTTCCAAGCTTCTTCTCGTCAAATATAACCTGTAAATCAAAGACAAAGACAACTACACCAAGCGTAAAATCAACGGGATATGATATATACAACGAGACTTTAGGGTTTGACTCTATGAAAGCAGTAAAGATAGGATGAAAGCGATGATATAGTCATAGGTTTCTGCAGGTTTACAACAAAATTACAAATTTTTAATATTGCACATTTTATTTTTCAAAAATACTTGAAAATTTTCGAATCTTCACATTGCTGGAGACGCGACACCGTCGGGTTTAATCCCGACGCTGTCTCCACGTACTGTGAAGATTTCCTCTTCGTTTTTAATGAGAAATGTCCTGCACGTAATTTTATTAGTTATATCTGCAGAAAAAACTGCATAAAAACCTAGGATTAATCATTACAATCATATGACTCGAAACTGACGCGAATTAATCTTACAATTTATTTTAAATGTTTGAATCTGGTTATTATAAACCAGATATATACCCCTACACTTATTTTATGCAAAATACCTTAGACTGTAAATAAGACAAAGTTAAAAACAAACAAAGCATGATTAAAAATGATTCAAACATTATAAAACAAACAATAAAGAATTAAAATAGAAGACACTCCTAAATGCAGGAAAGTAAATATTGGGTTGCCTCCCAAGAAGCGCTTTTCTTTATTTATAAGTCTTTTAGCTAGACTCGAAGTCACATGTCCTTACATAACTTGTCCTTTATCATCAAGTGTTATATCGTCATGTTTATCAGCTTCCAACACATCCTTTTAATATGGTTTCACCCGTTGTTTATTTACACTGAATTCACTCCCATCCTCATTATAAAGCTTAATTGTGCAATTTTCAGGTCCTTGCTTATTAAAAATGGTCCGTACCATCTTGACTTTAGCTTCCCGGGGAATAGCCTTAAACTTAAATTGAAGAGAAGTATCTTATTGCCTTTTTCATAGTTAATTGGTGTTTTTATTTGTTTATCGTGCTATTTTTTTGTTCTTTCCTTATAAGGGATGGAGGATTTATAAGCATCGAGCCTCATTTCGTCCAGATCATTAACTTGTAAGAACCAGTTTGCTCCAGCTTTCGTAAGGTCCATGTTGCAGTTCTTAATTTCCCAGTAGGCTTTGTTCTCGAGTTCGACCAGAAGATGGCATGCCTTGCCGTAGATTATTCTGAATAGGGTTGTTCCCAAAGGGGTTTTAAAGGCCGTTCGGAATGCCCATAACGCATCTTCTAATTTGTGGGACCACTCTTTCCTGTTGCTTCTGATGGTTTTCTCAAGAATACGCTTTATTGCATGGTTCGTATTTTTGACCTGCCTGTTTGTTTGAGGATGGTATGCGGTGGAGAATCGGTGGATTACTCCATACCTTTTCATTGCTCACTTCATTTGGTTGTTGTAGAAATGAGTACCCCTGTCACTAATAAGGGCCTTTGGTATTCCAAATCATGCGAATAGTTTCTTGAGGAAGTTTACTAAAGAATATCTAATAACATACTTGATGAGGGAAATGGAGGTATTTCTAAAGAGAGAGTGGTTGGATGAACACTTTAGAGAGAGAAAGTAAACATGAAAAAGAAATGCATTAAGAGTATGTGTAAGAATAAATAACCAACACCCTTTCCATAACATGGAAAGAGTTTATATATCCTAAGTAACGGCGTGTGGGCTTGAGGCTCATGGGTTTTCCATGGGCCTTGGGCTAACAAGCCTACTTAAGTTCCAAAATTAACTAAACGAGCTATCTAATGATATTTATGGAAGTGACCAACACTTTCGTGTTTATAACAATCTCCCCCTAAGGAAGGTCACTCCATTTTACAAAACCTTAAAAATAGCATACTATGAAGGTCTTCGTTCTTGTGCTCGCAGACTTCTTCTTTTTTTCTTTTTCATTCTCTTGTGAATATGGTTTAGTGATCATTGACTTTAGGCTTGAGCTTGTTCCTTTAGCTTGACTTGTATGTGAATATGTGATCTGGAGCTTCTTGAGATCATCAACCAAGCATAATCTCATTTCGCCATCTCGTAAACTTTGCCATCTTGTGAACTTGTGACTTTTGGACCGACATGCTCATACCTTTCTTGATTTGTCAACTTTAACAGCTTTAATGATGCATCTTTCTTGATGTTCTATAACTTTAACACTTCGTCACTTTAAGAAGGACGTACGGTATCAGAGTAGCAGAAGTCTTGAAACATGTACTTGAGCTTTCATGATGTCTTTATATTTGTCGGTCGGGTATGAGCATGTGGCTATGAATCATAACTCGTTAGGGACCAGCTGCACCAATCATCGAGAGTACCTGCAGGTTTAGGTTAGTGATAATCAATAGATATGGATGAGAGTGTCTTTGTCACTTCGTCGAATACAGTTGCAATAACCACGGTTCCTCATTGATCAGTATAAATACTGCTTGTAATCAGGTAGAATTCTAAAGAATCTCCTTGATAGGGTTTCGCAGCTGCACTAGCCGTTCTCATTACCGGAGCATCTCAAAGCAGACAACACGGTATGAGTGAACCAGCAAGACGAAGTCTCACCGATTGAATAGAAAAATTGATTTGAAAATCAATCGACGTGTCACTTGCTAAAGTGTTTTTGTGACACATCGAGAGTGTTAATCATTTCAAAAATTCATCATCAACCATCAATTCATTTACTAGAACAAGTTTTATTCATTTCATAATCGCACCATTGTTTCTTTCCAGTTATCACAAGTTTGATTCATATAGAATCGCACAAGTCACCTACCAAGAGCTTGTTTGATGTTGGCGTAAGCAGGATTTCCATCGTCATTGTGAATACTTTAGTATCACTATGATGTTCTGGCAAGATCACAAGGATAATGCGTAGGACTCTTAGGTTATTACTTGTTTTTATAGTGTGTGAACAACAAATATATTTGAACAGTGTATCCTAGTGAGATTTATGGATGATCTCTTTTGGCTCTAGAATCAATAGTGCACTTTGGTTTTAGTGATCAAAGGCTGGAGCAGACTGCTACCTTTTCAATACCAACTAACTCAGAGTGAGAAAGTTGATAGAAATACGTGTAATCTCTGTGAGAAATGAAACAAAAATCTTTTGAGAGATTCTAAGTGGCTAGGAAGGGTTGTGCATTGCATCACTGGGTCTATAATGTCCGTCTTTAATGTCAGCAATCATCTTTGTGATTCTTAATATCAGATGTATTGACTCGGTTTCTGCCGAAGTGTAAGGAGGGCTTCTTTCTTTTCACCCTTTATCTTAACTTTTCTTTTTAGTTCTTCAACCCCTTCAGCGCTTACCGAGACTTTATAACTAGTACCTTGTTGGGTTTGTTCCAGTACTAGCTCCATCTCAGTCGGTACTTTTCCTTTTACTCCTTTTTTCATACCTAAGGACTACTACACTATCTAGTGGAATATCCCTGGGTAGATCCCTCCGGTTCTGGCTGGATCATGGGAATGAATACCTAAACTTAACCACCTCATAACTCCAATACAGAAAATTAAATGGTCTGTCTTTGGTACTTCCACATTTCTACCAACACGTAACCATTTGCTCCCCCTTTATATGTGCATTGATTAATCGAAAGAGTTTAGCACATATATTGGATAGCGTACACTTGAGATCTTAAAATCATATTTTTTAATCTTATATTTTAATCACATCTTCTCCCCTTATAAAAAATGTCAAATCTCTTGATATTTTGGATATCAATTGATTCAAATATTCATGGTTTCAGGAAAAGATGTCCAATTATTAATCAAGCCGATTATTGGAACATTTTAATGCTCCCCCTCAAATTATGAGGGTATTATATGGTGTTTGAGTATGTTAATTTGAATTTTTTTGAATTTACTAAGAAATTCTTAAAAATTCATACTCAAACACTATATATGCCTAATTTTTAAGTCTACACTACATATTTATATATTCACAAGATTATGTGTACGAGGTTTGACCTGAATGATGAGAACATCATATGATAGAATCATATGGTTCTTTGTAGCAGCCGTAGGTCTTCCCCGTAGTCTCTCTTAAGAAGTTGTCTTAGCTTCCCCCTAAATCAGCAATCCTTTCTTGAGTAGATTCAAAACTTTCTTGCAAGCCGCCTCAAGCAGTCTTGATGTAAAAAGCCCAAATATCTGAAGTACACAATTAATTCTGAAGAAACATGTAATCTAATGATCTACCAAGAACAAGAGAAAGAGATGTGGGTTGTGATAGATGGAATGGATGAATTGTATTATGTGTGTGAAATGGAAAATGAAACAACCAACCCCAATTTATTCTTATAAGTAGTCGAATTGATAACACCTATGTCAACTAAGTCCCAAATGTACTCATTTCTTTCTGTAGAATGCTGTCTATCTTAAGGAACCATCATACTTATCAAACCTATGTGTACCTCTTATGTCAACAAATTCTACTCCTTTAAAAAATAAGCTTAATGATTAACCGTTTGAGGAAGCATTTATTGAATCAGTAACCAATGTTCTCACGCTTAGAATAAATCTTCTTACAATACTTCCCTTTAGTATCTTAAATGATGCATACTTAAAATCACAAGATAATCTCCCTGCCATGTAGTTGAATTGTGCCACGAAAAAGGAGCATGTTAATACTAATTTTCTCTGCGGCTATGACATTTTTCTTCCCGAAATGACCTAAAATGAGAATAGGGTATAAATTATGTCATGTGTACTCATTATCTTTCTTGTATATCTATTTCTTCCCCCTTGCTGGTTTCGATACCTCATAATCAGCAAAACCTAGTACGCACATATACTTGAGATCGTGTTCGAAGAATTGATAAGCTTAAATCTATCCCGTGAGAATCAAGTTCAAGGATTTTAAAAACTATGTGATAATTTCCAAACATTCCTAAGTCTTTTAATACTAAGAAGTGTTGGCAATATTGATCGTCTGTAGTTTAAAGCCTGAATTCACTAAGTCTCAAAGTACAAATAAGTCCCTAAAGTTTGAAACAAATGACATCTAAAGCCCTTGTAGTTAATATAAGTTAACTCCCCTTTAAATTGTTATCCGTCATTATCAAAAACTTTATCCGTTTATTCCGTGACTTATTTTGAAAGACCGTTTTAAAAGATTATTTGATGACACTTTCTCCCCCTCAAATAATGACTCGTTTTCTATTTAAAGAGCTGTTGTCATTGTTTGAGTGGTCGAATTGTCTTTGAAAATCTTTTTGTGATTACTGAAAACACTGATTCATTGTGAAGATAACTTTTTACCAATAAAAATAAGATTTCTCTTATTTTGACAAAGAAATGCACTGACACGTACATTAATTTGTATATAGGAAGCACGGGTTGTGTTGCAAAGTAAACACAAGCCTTTGTATGGTCATAAAGTAGACCATGCCCGAGAATAAATTCCCGTTATGAGGTCAAGTTTTCTTTTTGAAATACTTGCCTTTAAGATGATGACCGGGTTGCTATCTAAAATAATAGCAAGCCATTTTTGGCATGTTTTGAAAACTTTTAAACTTCTGCTCGAACTTCATTTACAGCCTCGTATCATTATTAAATGACATTTCTAAGACCGTAAATGTTATCGATTTTCAGAAGACATGCTATTATTACCTCTTTTTTATATTTTTCTTATTTTTTATTTGGTTTTAAGGGTTTTATATTTTTGTATTTTGTGAAAGTTTTCTGAAAATGAAAAATCTTTTTGGTTTTTCTGGTTTTTAATATATATACAGGATATTCAAATAGGTACAACCACTATTCTTCAGCTTCATTCGCCAATTGTTTCAGGGTCTCCGACGTAAAACTTCGCATTCTCAGCTTGTTGATAAGAAATTCAATTCTTTCTCTACCAAGGGCTTTAGTGAAGATGTCCACTAGCTGATACTCTGTATTGACAAAGTAAAGCTCTACTAATCCGTTCTCAACTTGCTCTTTATGAAGTGGAATCTGATGTCAGTATGTTTTGATCGAGAATGTTGAACATTGTTGCAGCATAAAGCAATAGCGCTTTTGTTATCACAGTACATTGGAATTTTATTGAATTTAAGGCCATAGTCGGTAAGTTGTGATCTCATCCAAAGGACTTGAGCACACCAACCAGACTAGGCTATATATTCAGCTTCCATACTGGATATCGCAGTGCAATTCTGCCTTTTTGATAACCAGCTAATAAGTCTGTCTTCCAAAAATTGCATACTTCCAGATGTACTTCGTCTAGTATCTTGGCAACCCGCATGATCAGCATCTGCAAAAGCTGTTAGAGCAATAGAAGAATCATTTGGATACTAGAGTCCCCTATTAACGGTTCCTCTTAGGTATTTAAAGATTCTTTTTACAGCATGTAAGTGCTTTTCGATAGGCTTTGCCTGATACCGGGCACACATGCATACAACAAATGTTAGGTTATGTCTACTGGCTGTAAGATACATAAAGGTGCCAACCATTCCACGATAGTGTGTAGGGTTAACGGCTTTCCCTTGTGGATCTTCATCCAGTTTAGATTTCTCCTCCATGGGAGTATCCACGGGGTCACTAGATTTCATACCAGATTTTTTTAAAGATTCAAGAGCATATTTAGACTAGTTTAGAAAGATGCCTCTAGGACTTTGAGAAATTTGTAGTCCAAGAAAGGATGAGATTTTGCCCATCATCGACATCTTAAACTTTGAACACATTATTTTTGAAAATTGGTTACATAGTTCAGGTGTAGAAGACGCAAAGATTATATCATCAACATAGATTTGTACCAGGAGAATATCTTTTCCTTGACTTTTGATGAACAATTGGGATCCATAATTCCTTTAGAGAATTCATGAGAGAGTAGAAACTTCGACAATAAATCATACCACACGTGAGGAGCTTGTTTCAACCCATAGAGAGCCTTCTTAAGCTTGTACACATGATTTGGATTGTCTTGATCCACAACCCCGTCCGGTTGGCTGACATAAACTTCTTCGCGCATAATGCCATTTAAGAATGCCATCTTTACATCCATTTGGTAGACGATCATATTCATGTGAGCAGCGAATGCGAGCAATATTCGAATAGCTTCAAGTCTAGCCACTGAAGCAAAAGATTCTTCAAAATCAATTCCTTTTTCTTGACGGTAATCATGTGCAACTAATCGAGCCTTGTTTTTTTAGAATTCCTCCTAATTCATCAAGTTTTACCTTGTAGATCCATTTTAAAGTAATAACCATGACTTTATCTGGACGAGGAACGAGTTCCCAGACTTCAAGACGTTCAAATTCATTTAGCTCCTCTTGCATTGCTTCAATCCAACATGATTGAGTTAATGCGTCTTTATAAGTCTTTGGTTCAACTGATGTGAGGAAAGCATCGTAGTAACAAAATAAGGCTTGTTCATGTATTATGAAGATCTGAATGTTTGGTATTTGTTTATCTCGATTTCTTGATTTATCGTTGAATGCTTGTTTATGTTTATCAATATATACTTGTTTACGCGCTTTTGTATGCAACCTATCAATCAACTGGATCTAGTGAAGCAGACCAAGTAAATCTAGAGTCCGGGATAGCTCTCCATATAGTGATTTATACATCTAGAATTATAGTTACAAAAATATTGTCCTTCTAAGTCTGTGTCTAGGATACGCTTCAGGCTTAACTAGTTAATTGGATATTGCCAATGGTTTATTCATCGTGTTGACTAGCAGGTGACCTAGATAATTCAACAAGTAACATTATGATTCCATTGGATAGTTGGACAAGTGGACTACTAGTGTATAAATTACCATTAAGCAGTAAGTGGGTAAAGTCTCTATGAGCTAGGGTTTAACAAAATCACCATTTCTTTAATCCCTAAGATAGATTATAATCAGTAAATAAGGATGTTTTATGCGGATGCTTTAATTGTGACCTAATTAATGTGTCTAGGTCTTAGGATGATGTAACGCCTAAGTCTTAAGAATGATATGCCACCTCGAGAGAAGAAATCATTGCACTTAATAAACAAACCAACTTTCTAATCAGATTAATAATGGTTAATACAGTTTTCTTATATAAGGTTCGACCGCTCTTTTATCTTTTGTTAATTAGCTTGCGTGGGTAAAAGTGCCTTGAATTGATTGTAGTCACCAACCAAACCGTGCCAGTCTCTCAGGCTGAAAACCCCCCTTTTCCCGTTAGAATTAGGATTTAGACTGACATAGGTTTAACATAGGTTTAGAATAGAATAGAATTAACATAGAATAGATAACCAAGATATTAATTAAATTGATAGATTTAACCTCGCTTCAAGTGTTCGACACCCTACTTACCACGAAACTACTACCGATCGGGTACACTGCCCGTTAAAGTGTTGTTTTTGGTTGAGTCGGAAAAATATAAATTTAAAACTTGAATCATATAAAAAAAACAACCTACACTACAACACATCAAGTTTTTGGCGCCGTTGCCAGGAAGTGAAAATTAATCTTGATTTTTATTTTGATATTTTGGTTTTTAACATTAGATTAGATCTAACCTTTAGTGTAAGTTAGATTAGTGTATATTTTTGTATATTCTGTATATTTTGTATATTTATCTTTAATTGTTTGCTTGTATAATTGTGTGTTTAAATTGTTTGCGTATTTAATTGTTTTTCTTGAATACACTGTTCTGGTCGACAGTTGAATACGGCGTATCCAATCCTACTTAATACGTCGTATCCAGTTCTCTGTCCAATACAGCGTATTCATCTCAACAGATTAATACGGCATATCCACTTCCATTGGATACGGCGTATCGATCGTCTGGGACAGAAACTAAGATAATTGATTTTCGTGCAAAAAATAAAGGGAAGACTGGTTGTATTCAATATGGTGCTTGAGCTGTGTTTAGGTTATTAATCTGTGTTTTCATAAAATTATACAAGATGATAAAAGGTTTATGAATTGATCAACGGGATGATATTTAATTTAGATTGGGACAAAGGATTGTGTTTGAGGGAAATAGGGTAAAGAAATTAAGGTTAGTATCAAGGGGTAACTATAATGTACCTGGGTAGAATGTATAAACGGTAAGAGCATCCACAATGCATCAAGTTATTCAAGACTTGATGCATTAATGACATTCAATGCTAAACTCATTTAATGTGTAAGACTTCTACAAAAGACTTGAAGTATGACAAGCTTTTGCAAAGAGCTTTTCAAAAAGCTTGTGATGCAATGCAAGAAACTCAATCCAAAAGCTTTTTAAAATTGTAAAAAGTCTTTGATGACTTTGCTCATTGTAGATGCTCTAAAATAACCCGGTACAAATATGGGCACAAGCTTTGGGTAAAAAAACCAGGTTACTAATCAAATAATGCGGCTTATGTAGAAGAAAGTGTTCACGTGGTGGTGACGTGTACATTATCCGGTCACATGGTTATTATTGAAACATTCTAACAAGTTACAGGGTTAAATACGTTAATAAAAGAGTAAATCAATCCGGAACAAATGAATAAGTACCCTAAACGTAATGGATCTTAAGCACTAAGTAATCTTGCACCTTAATTGACCTATCATCTAACACTTTGACCATACCTACACTAATTAAATACGAATCAGACTAATCTGTACCCTAAATAATACAATATCACTACAAACGCAAAACACCATAAAACACACACCCGAGAAGAATTGTACTGAGGGTTTTGCGTGCTGCTGCTAGGTATCCTCTTTTCGAATCTAGTTTAGTGTGTTTGGGTGAGCTTATTTTAAAGTGCTTATTAAGCCTTTTTTGCGCGACTATTTTTAAGCTAATTAGCTAATTATGCTTACCCAAACACTCCCTCATATGGGGTTTGGTTTTATGTTATGTTGCTGCAGATCTTATACTATTAGTTTGTGTGAATTTGCTGTTCTTTAAAGTAATTTAAACCTGAATTTTTGGCCAGCTGGTCATTATACTTATCAAATATAACTACTTTCAAAAATTTGTTTAGGTTTGTGAATGATGGTGAACTTAACGTGTCTGGAATTTTTTTTGGCTCTAGTATTATATGAATGTTATGTGTTTCTGCTCGTACATATGTAGGAGCGGAGCCGGAAGTTTTTGTCGAGGGGGCGAACTTTAATCATTTTAAAAAGTACACTACAAATCTTGTTGATAGGGCGCAAATTACAAAAATAACTACAAATTTTCAGAAATTTACACTATAATTTTCTTTGCAAGGGGGTTGGATGCCCACCATACCCCCTCTTGTCTCCGCCTGCTTGTACATTTGTAGCTTCAAATCAAATTTCAGAATGTACTAGTAGATACTAGAATATTGTGGTGAGTAAACTACAACCTTCATGGTATAAAGTTAATAGATGCCATATAGTGTAAGGTGTCGATTCGCGCTAGTAGTTGCATTTATATTTTGAATCCAAAATTAGCTTGTGCTAATATTATGTAATTATGTAATTCTTTCTAGCTTCTTGCTAGTTTAATAAATTCTCCGTTACCAAAAAAGTTGCATTTATATTTGATTTAGAGTATATATCACTACAAGAAATACTACATTTGCTGACAGACAAAAAGTGTCAGGAAAAGTATAAAAAAGTGTCAGGAAAGATAAATCAGCTTCTCCTTCACTTGTAATAAGTGTCAGCAGAAGTTCTGACGGTAAAGGGTTATGGTGACACACCTATCCTGACACATAATATGTCTACATAGGTTAGATCTTTGCCTACACCAAATTTTGTGTCAAGAATGGACAAATTCCAGAAAATTTACATACATACAGAACTTTCAAATTAATACTTCCATACAAAAACTTTTTCAAATCAATACTTTTGCAAACACATATCAGAACTTCCAAATATGAATTTCCAATCTAGTCATACATAAACATCATACGGAAATCATAATCCATACAAAACTCATTATCCGACACGAGCATTACATGTACTTAATACCAAATTTTGTCCAGTAGCACTAATAAAATGAGATAATCAATTTGTCTTCTATAACTCTTGAATACTTTGTCTTCATTTCCTGTAGTCGAAATAAATCAAGTTAAAACCTTTTCGAATATTTGCACACAAATAACTCAGGAGTGACTTATCTGCAACGACCAATATCACATATCAAAAATAGCACTCGTTAATTATTACTAACTCCGTTCTAAAATATCAAATATGGGCGAACACAAATTCCCCTCGACCCGTTTACCTCTATAATAATGAACTCTGTTTTGAACAGGGCACTAAAGATTTCTTGATGACTAGCTTAACCACAAAAGTATGAAAGCAAGTTAAATTCAGGATGACAAAAGTCGACAAAAGTGAGTAGCTTAGTCATTAACGAATTCCAATACTATTAAAATTAAGAAATATTGTGCCCCATAGGCATATCATGTGTATCCTTAAATCTACTGAACATGCCGGTGTGTAATCAACCCATCATTTTGCTACCTCTAGTTTATGACACAGAACTGATTATGGTCATCTGATTAGAGGTTAAAAAAACAGGACATGTTTTAAAATGGGTCAAATGGGTCGGGTTTGTATATATTTGAAAAGAAATGCAAAATATTTGAATGTTTTTTCCAAATGCATACATGTAATAACATTGATGACCTGGACCTGATGTTGGATTCTTTCCAGATGTGGGATTCTTTGGATGAGAACTCGTACCAGATGTGGGATTCTTTGGATGAGGACTTGTAACGGTTGATCTAGAATTTTTTAGATGAGCACTTGTAGCTGCGGTTGATGTTGAATTCTTTGGATGATGACTTGCACCGGTTGATCTTGGATTCTTCGGATTATGAGCGAGACTATTATTAGGAACATTGCATGCATCATCGCCCTAATAAAAAGACGGGAAAAAAGTCACTAGGATGGAAGAAAAACACCTTTTTCACACATTCACGTAGAGTTTAAATGACAACCAACAAAGTGTTTTTACCTCCATGTTAGTGTTGGCGCGACTTATGATAGTGGACAAATCCAGTCCAGGTATATGTTCTTTGACAGCAACAACCAAACGCATGAGATCTTCATGAATACCTTTCACTTCAGCCTTTAGTACAGGAACTTGAGGATCCTGAACTCTTCTTTTCTTTGCGATGGGAACTTACCCACACATCGAACATTACCTCCCCTTTCAGGTCCTTTGACTTTAGCTAAATCATCATCTATCCAATAAGGAGACCCATCTGTCCTTGTCTCTTGAGCAGTGCTAGATTCACCCATGGTTTTTATCGCTTCCTGTAATTTGTACAATCATTTAGAGTTTTTATCGCTTCCTGTAATTTGTACAATCATTTAGAGATAATTACAAAACTACTAAAGTGACTCCATATATTGTATTACTCTACCTGATCTAACATACACAACAAATATTCACAAACCTTATCATTACATTATCATACCATAACATGATTTAGGTGACATTTTAATTTTAGGTCATACCACAACTTTGGCAGCTTTAGCATTCACAATCCTCCCGTCTTTATAAGTACGAGTCAAACAGTACATTCCCCCACGTGATGGCGGAACACCATCGTTCTTTTGGGTCTGCAACAAAAAAGTACACCGTCTGATTAGAATTTATACAGCTCCCTGCCTTAATCACAAGAACTCCGGATGGACATCTACACACACCACGGACAACTCATCCCACTTGTTCTCGATCATCTAGCAGTCCTTAGTATGATTAGAGGATGACTACGTATAAGGGATGAATGCCGACTAGATTGAGCTAACACTGGAACAATACTACAGGGTGCTTGTAATTGACGTCTTGGTACTGCACTGAAAGGGGTGAAGATTAAATAAAAGAAATGTATGGACTCTCAAAGGTGTACAAGAAAGTATCCCTCCTCCAAACTTAGGTGAAACGAGTCACTTCCAATATGCTATCGCCAGAAATCACACATGTTGATTGCATTGTGTATTTCTGAGACGACATCCATGCAAGCGACCTCACTAGAGTGACTGTCCAACGTGAGCTCTCTCTTTACTTGCGAAGTTCACAACCCACCCTTCCCCATACACCTATGTGTGCCCCGCCCCGCTTGTCACAGCTGTTCTGAATTCTGATGGATCCAATAGTCGAGAATGTGCGGTTGTCTGTGGGTCTTCGTATGCTTGTGTGTTTTTTTTGTTTGGATTGCATTCTACTGGGTCCATGATGTTCAGTCTTCAATGCCTACAGCACTCCCCAATTATAAAACTTATAATCACATACAATGTCCACCACCTTATAAACATTCGGGTCACGCTCACGACGGTTTAGGTGTTGGTTTCTAAACCACACAACCAAAAAACCAACAACTGACCAACACCAGCGAAGAAAAGCAATAACAAAAACTTATGAGACTCATTTGTGTCACGGCACACGAGACCATCCCCCATCACCCACCCCCCTACACCCCCGAGCCCCTTTCATCAATTTCGACCCGTTTCCCTCTCACTTGAGATAAGCTTGATATTGAATAGGTGAACAGAGTATGCGAGTGGCGAGTCTGCTATAGCCCCTGCGATCACTTTAAACCACATAACACGTTTCCCACGATTGAGTCTAGAGCCAAGAGAATGAGCAAGTGATCCATAAATAAATCTATTAGGACACATTCCATTACTAACACTGGGCTTGTTGAACCATCAATAAGTTCACTAGTTTGTTTAAAGGTCTACGCTTTATTCTTGAGTATTTTGCAAGAACATCAGAGTGATACTTAAGGTATTCACAGTGATGGATGGAAATCCTGCTTGAGCCTAGCATCAATCCAAGCTATTGGTAGGTGACTTGCGAGAATCTATTGATTCAAACTTTTGTGTCAACTGGAAAGATAATGATGGCTGCGATTCAATGGTGAATCAATTGTGTTTCAGGAAATGAATTGACGGTCTTAATCAGAAGTGTAACTATCTGATTCACTCTTACCGTTCTTCTTATGTTGTCTGCTTTGAGACGTTTCGGTAATGAGAACTAGCAAGCATGGTAAATCTAATACATCTGTGTTAGAATGATCCTACGCTTTGAGCTGGAAACCCTGTCAAGGAGATTCTTTGAATCTACTTGATCACAGGTACAGTGAATAATATACTATTAAATGGTATACAGAACCGAAGGTTATTCTAACCAAATCTAGACGAATGATAAAGCCATATTCGTCTACACGCTTTATTGCTAACTGTTTTATTTTAGGATACATAAAGATGGAGATGGTGATGCCTTACTGCAGCTGAAGTTGGATTCATTACCACATTTGCTTATGCCTCAATAATACAAAGACAAATAAAGCATCGCGATTTAAGAATCATGAAAAGCTCAGAATTAAAGATAAAGACTTCAGCCACAATTATCAATATATAAAGATCTTCTCTTCAACCAAGATATAAAGTCTTTCAAGGGAGATTGTTAGCAAGCTTTCAAGATGATGCAAAGTATCAGCATGTTGGTCAAGACACAAGATCGCAAGGTAGCAAAGACGATCAAGATAGAAGGATAAAGATTTAAAGATCTCAGACGAAAAGACAAAGTTACAAGACAATGACAAAAGCTCAAGATCAAAGATCACATAGCATGAAGAAACAAGCCTACAACATTGACAAAGACAAAGATCATAAGAGCTTAACGACAAAAGCAATCTTATTGATCTCAGGAAGGAGTGTCACAATGAACTCACTTCGGGTGAGATTGTTAGCCTCAAAATATTGAGTCGAACAAGGAAGTTTGTTCATTTATTATATTAGGTCTTGGTCATTAATTAAATATATGTTGTAATAGGCTAGACGGGTAAATGGGCTCTTAAATGTAAGCTAACCGGTTACGTGTATCAGGCGAAAGCCCAAGTAATCCCAAGCCTGGCCCGTAGAATTACTAAAGGCATGAAAGACTTTTAGTTTTGATACATATACACCTCCTCAAGGAAAGTGAGGGGGTTGGTCATTTGTAATTTTCATTTTTGCAAGTAAATTTCTATTTCTTTCTACTTTCTCTCTTTACTCTCTCTCTACAATTCTTCTCAACTCCTATCTTAATTTCTTGCTCTTAATTATGAAGTGAAGTGATTTCTTGGTTTTTACAAAATTCATTTAGATCCTCTTGCATTGCTTCAATCCAACATGATTGAATTAATGAGTCTTTATAAGTATTTGGTTTAACTAATGTGAGGAAAGCATCGTAGTAACAAAATAAGGCTTGTTTATGTAGTTGGAGTCTTATGGAAACAAGTCTTTTGAGTTCACCGATTATGTTGTCTAAAGGATGATCCTTAGTCTATTTGTTAACATGTTCTGAGTTAGGAGCAGCGGTGTGCACAACAATAGGAATAACGTCTGAAGACGAAGATTCAAAAACGTTTTCTGCAATTGAAATACCAAAGAATGGATCGTTATTCATGTGTGCAACATCTAAGTCATGATTCTCTTCTTCAACATCGATAGAAATGATAGGAGATTAAGTTTCGGGTGAAGTTTGTGAGTTACTAGGTGATGGTGCATCTTGGTTGACAGTTTTTGAGGTAGGTGAACCAATTGATTCAGCGTGTGATGGAGCTACAACTTCAGCATTTGGAGCAATGACTTTAGGTGCTAGAGGATCAATACTAGGTGGAGGATTGAGTAATTCATCAAACAGTGGTTGAAACAAAATATCCCAATCAATTCTTAAAGGTGGTACATATGGTGTTGAAGGAGGAGTGTTTGGTACGAGTCCTGAACTGATTGTTGCAGGAGTCATTTCATGAAGTGCGGGTTCTAAACTGATATGTTTAGAAGCCATAGCTGTTAGCTCATCAAAATCTACATGAATTGTTTCGATGATTCATCTGGTACGTCGGCTGTAAATTAGAAATCCTTTCTTTGTGGGTGCATAGCCAATGAAAATACCAATATCAGCTTTTGGTTGTAACTTTCCCAAGTTCTCACTGTCATTTGTCGGATAACAAAGTGCACCAAATACATGAAAAAATGATAAATCAGGAAGTTTGTCATGTAAAAGCTCATATGGTGTTTTGCCGTGACAAAGACGTATGATGGAACGATTTTGGTATAACATGCGGTAGCAACTGCTTCTGCCCATAAGAATAACGGAGCTTTTGCATAAATCAACATTGTGCGGGCAGCTTAAATTAGCGTATAATTACGTCTTTCAATGACACCACTTTGCTATGGAGAGCGAGCAATGGATGTTTCGTGAGAGATGCCAACCTTCTCATAATATTCACGTAAAGTTTGATTAACAAATTTAGTTCCATTATCTGTTCTGATTCTTCGGACTGGTGCCTTAAGTCGCAGTTGGATCATCTTGAGAAACTTGATTATGAAATATGGAGCTTCATATTTTGACCTTAAGCACTTTACCCATGTAAATAGAGAGTAGTCATCAACAATAAAGAGGATGTAATTATTTCCATTAACACTTGCGACACGCATTAGGCCACAAAGATCCATGTGTAAAAGATAGAGTTTTTCTTGGTTGGTGTCTTCAGATTTAGGTTTGTGGGGTTTCTTCTTGCTTTTCCCATTACACACGCAGAACACAGATGGTCCTTTTCAAATTTTAGCTTAGGGAGACCTCTCACAAGACCGTGTCTAGCTAAATGGTTAATGTTAGGAATTTTGTATAACAGATTTAATTCTGTTAGTATTGTAGTTAATTTTGCTAGTGTAATAGTTAGTACTGGTAGAAGGTTTATCATAGTTAGTACTGGCAGTATTAAATAGTTAGTACTGTTTATGTAATAGTTAAGTCTGCTTACGCATAAATTAGTTAGAGTTAAAGATATGCATGAGATATCTTAGGAAAAGATATGCATTATCTTTATACACGTTTTGTAAAGCCCATTAGGGTTTCCTTAGTCTATAAAAGGATCCTTAGGCATAGTCAGTAGATATAGTTCTACAAAAGATCATAGAGATCGAATAGCAAATCATAGTTTGTAATCTGTAACTTAGGCAGATTCAAAGTTTAATATAAAAATGTTTTGATTATGTTCTTCTTTACATTGTTGATTAAATTCCGCATAATCAATAGTGGTTAATCATTGTTTCATCATTGTTACTTTAGATTTATCTAAGGCAACAAACCCTTTACAAGCTAAAGGTTAAGCTCCATTAAGCAAAGGGATCCTACAAATGGTATCAGAGCTTGTGTGGAAACTCTGAATAAGAAGAACTATATTGTTTGAAGCAAATCTATAATCAAATTTGTAAAATGGCCATCTCCTCTTCAAGCTCATCAAGTTCTTCTGACGATAAGGTACAAAAATGCTCTAAATGTCTTGTATCATTTAAATGTCTTCAAAAGAACTATGATACTGAGAGAGAAAAGCATAACAAAGCCAAACTAAAAATTAGGGGTTATGAAATAGCCTTAGAGTCACTAGAAGCTTGAATTCTTGGACATGAAAAGAATGAATTAGCTTGGGGTGAGAGATATGAGTTTCAAAATTATGATCTTAAGTGTAGAGAAATTAAAATTAACAACTTAACTCTGGAATTAGAAAAGGTTGTTAAAGAAAGAGATGAATTAAAACTCAAGATTGAAACATAGGAAGGGTCATCAAAGAATCTCACTAAGATAATCAATAGTCAGATGAGTACTCATGATAAAAATGGATTAGGGTTTTGCACACAAATGGATAATTTGAATAATAAATCTAAAACTGATAGTGAGAACAGTTTGACTATTTTTGAGGTAAGGTCTAGTGATGAAGAGAGCACACTAGAAAATAATAGGTTCATTAAAGCAAATAAGTATCATGCTATCCCCCCTCCAATTACAGGGAACCTACTAACTCCTAGAGCTGATATTTCATTTGCTGGATTAGATGAGTATGCTATTAGAAACAAGATCATTGAGTCTAAGACACTTGAAACCACTAAGACTTTAGGTAACACAAATGATAAAAATGCTAAAAAACCTAAGTCTGTGAATGAAAAAGTTGTGTCTAAGTCAAAGATTAACAGGGATAAAGTCATCATTGAGGATTGGACCTCAGATGATGAGGATGATGTGTGTGCTGTCCAAACTGTTAGTTCTGTTAAGCCTAATGTGACTCAAGCTGTTAGGAGTCAAGCTGATAAAAGTGGTCAAACTTCACAAAAACAAGGGATTGGTTTTAAGAAAGTAAATAAAATAAAAGCTTGTTTTGTTTGCAAAAGCACTGGCCACTTGATAAAAGACTGTGATTTCTATGACCAAAAGAGTCCTGAACCTAGGGTTAAGAATGTGGTCAATACTGGGAAGAGGGAAGTCAAACCAGTATGGGATTATGGCAAAAGGGTAAATCACCAAAACTTTTCAAAAAATTTGACATACTCTCATCCAAAAAGGACCTTTAACCCATCAGCAGTACTAACCAGAGCAGGTTTAGTTAATACTGTTAGATCAAATGTTAGTACTGCTAGGTCTATTAGTACTGTTAGGCCTGTTAGGCCTATTAGTACTGCTAGGCCATTGGCCTCAAAAATAGCACAATCTAATAGTGTTATTAGACCAAATCACCCAAGATTGGAAATTGTAAGACCAAAAGCCTCAAACTCACCAATCAAGAGGTCTTACAACACCCAACCAGTTTATAGACCCAAAGACTTAAAAACTGATGTGAAAACTTTTGGGGTTAAAAACACGACTACTGTTGGGACAAGGGCAGTAGTTAGTAAGGGTAAGGTGGAAAATGTCCTTAAGAAGGATAAATGGGTATGGAGGCCAAAGATGAATTACCAGGATCATGTGTTTGTCATCAACAAGATTGTGTATATTAAATATCATAATATTTGCACTAACAATCTCCCCCTTTTTGTTAATGACAAACAAACGTGTAAACGTAATATTTCATAAAATGTAAAGTTACTTGCATCCCGTTCTACCTTTACATTACCTTTCTCTGTTTACACTCTTCTCCCCCTTTTGTCAAAACAAAAAGGGTGTGTCCTTGGAGTTTAACTTCATTTCTCCCCGAAAAGGCGAGTTTGCATCATCCCTAGTGAAGGTAAATAGTCTATACTAACCCCTTATGTTGTTGCATCTCTAGGTAAATGTCCTTGGTCTATAGCGGATCCATAGATCAAATTTGAATGCTTTACCTACAAAATAGTTAGTTTCGTGCAACATAAAAATTATGAAAACTATATGATGAAGAAAATGACATCTTCACAAAGGATTGTAGAATCGAGTAAAGAATGATGGTTTAATGAATGCATGCATATGCTCCCCCTTGACGAGTGCTCCCCTATATTGAGGCGTCAAGATATGATGAAAAATAATATGTACTCTTGAATGAAGTAAGAATAAGAATCAAGATCAAGACACTTTTGAGGCGTGCTTAAAACTTTCGCGTATTTTGCAGTTCCTTTCTTGAAGTGAATTACCTACACAAGATTTAGAAAGAGATGCTAGAGAGAGAGAGAGAGGGAGAGAGAGAGAGAGATATCAGTTGATTAGAGAGAAGATTAGATGAGAAAGATGTGTCAAAACATGAGAAATGGCTTTAAATGCTCGACGAAAGCTCCCACCTGCTTGAGGGTGTCAAGTATGATCCTATAAAACAACAATTAGTGCAATAACAGGTTTTGTCCTTAGACAAATATGTCATATACAACAAAATGTATAGACGACTTAATATGACGAATGCTCCCCCTTGCTCGAGGGCATCAAGATGATCCTACAAAAAGGAAAAAGAATGATGCAAACTTCATCCTTGGATGAGTAAGCCATAGACCACAAGGTTGTATATGCTTGAACCTAAAAAGAGATGATATGAGAAGGAAAATTTCATCCGTAGACAAGAATGCCGAACATACTAAAGGTAGTAAGGGTGTGTTTGAGAATGAGATGCATTTCATTACAAAATTCACTTGGCTTTTGACAAAAGAGGTTTACGAGTTTCAAGATATGTGAGAAGATAAGTTCGATGGGGTCCGAGATTATGGCAAGTTGTAAGGATTGTTTGGATGGAGAAGGTGAGGTGATGGTTGAATCAAAAGGTGAGGTGATGGTTGAATCAAAGGGTGGAGGTGTTGTTTTAGGAGTGGTCAATAAATCACTATTGCGATGAATTGGTGAAATGATCGGTAAAAGAGGGAAAGTCGAGATTAGAGAAGTTGGAGGTGACGATGTTCGTGAATTGTTGAAATAACATAGCCTAGCGCTTATTCTTGTGGTTCTTTTGAGGTTGACTTTGTTTTCTTTAGGCATAGTGTAAAAAGGATGACGAGGAGAAGATGAGAATGAGTTCCTTTTATAGAAGAATTTTGAGAAGGTTTTAATGCATTGTTATACTTGTTTAAGAAGAATCTATTGATTAGATTATGTTAGAGGTCAACTTCTATTATTAGGGACTAAGTGATGTGACATGGAGTGATGTGACTTTGGAGTGATCAATAGTTTGCTTGGATAGATTCTCGGAGAGGTGATGGGAGAGATGGAATGAGACATATTTAGTGATGATGGAGGGAATGAGACATATTTAGTGAT